>OY747124.1:108076019-108273519 GCA_963556465.1 Berberis vulgaris
TCCTTGATAATTTCGCAAGATTAAAAAGAAATTGTCATGTCTCTCATATACACAATACTATAACATCATCCATAATACTATAACCATAGCTGCATTATTTGCATCTTAATCTATCTCCACCACACCCATGTGATAATCTGACCAAGGCCGAAATCTTCGATGACGATTCCACTAGTCTCGTAATTTCATCTTGCGAGAAATTTTTTTTTATCAAATCAAAAGTGTCGAAGCTGTAGCAATCGTCATTGCTCATCTTTGCTGCAAGCAAACAAGTGAAAAGTTTAGTTTTCTTCAACAAGATTGAGGCAAGTGGTTGCATAAAGAGAATGAAGAGTGTTAAAAAAGAGAAAAGAGGACATTGATAAAGAGAGAGAAGTTGGGAGAGGTGGATGGAGCTTAAATAAAATAGAAAATGTAGATTTTTTCAACTTTTTATCTTAATGGTGCATTAAAAAGGGAGAAAGTGAGAGTTAAGAGAGACATGGGGTGTATTGGAATGAGGTGAGAATTTAAATGAGAGTAGGTTGGCGGGCTGGGTGGGGGATTAAATAAGACAGAAAAAGGATTAGGGGATTAAAAACAAGATAAAAGAAAGGGTTCGGTTCGGTCTGGTTGTTTCGGATGTGTGAAAAACAAAAACTAAAATCGAATCGAACCACCTAGGTTCGATTCAGTTTTCTAATGTTCGATTTTGGTTTTTCTCGATTCGGGCTTTTTCGGTTATATTTCGTTTCGGTTCGATCGGGTTTTAGGAACCAATTAACACCCCTAATTGTGTTTATGCCTTAGAATACTGAACTCTACTTCTATTACGAGAATTCAAAAGGCGAATCAGTATGTTTATGTATCTTTTTTAGACTCAAGTAAAGAAATTACAATTTATTAATTCACCATTTCTCCCTCCCACTGATCTCTCTGAGCACACCCATTCACCCACCCCTCCTTTCTCATCCTCCCTGCACTCTGCCAAAACTCATCATTCTTCTCAAAATTCAATAACACACCTTCGCAAAAAGCTCCAAATTGCAATGGAACTGCTTCTTTGGGGTGAGGCGACTCTTCCATAGCGATTGTCCGTCCCTCTAAATTATCGACGTGCTCAGCCAATGAATCCACTCTGTCTGCCAAATGAAATAGTCCATCAAGCCGATTGATCTGTTCTCCCAAACTGCTCAACTGATCCATTCTGTTTTCTAGTCTATGCACTCGACTAGCCTGTCGTTCCTCCATAGCGCTAAGGCACTCGCTTAGTTCCTGCATCTTGGTTTGCATTCAACAAGCTCTAGCTCTGATACCAACTGTCACAAACTAGCAATCCATGCGACACTAGCTATCCAATTCACTAGTAAGCCTATGAGTAGTTACTTCAACGGGCACAAATATTAGCTTGGGAATGCACAATATCAATCTGTAGACAATATAACGATGCACAATAGTTAGCAAAAGCTTTCATTAACATTCAATAGATTACAATGGGGAGGAACATTCGAAAGGACGTTGCTCAAGACTAGTTCGATACTAACGATCGATGGAAATACAAGTTTGAAGTTGAAAAGCAAGGCAAAGAAAATAATAAAAATGCTACCGGTACAGTCTGACCCGACTATGCAATGGAGGCAACACGTCCTCACAGTCAAGAGCTCAAACCTTCCCCCTATAATATAGATGCTAAGCATTTTGGCACTTTTCAAAAGGGAACATTGAGTTTTGAGACCATTAGGAAAGTCTTGAAAGGTCTCTGACGTTGATTTCCCTGACCGACAGTACTAGTCCTGACAGCGAGAAAGAGAAATTTGAGAATCGGAAGAGGAAGATGAAGTGAAGAGAAGCGGGGATAAAAAGGCTAGAGGAGGGTGGTGCAAAGGGTTTGAGAGAGGGAGGAAGAAAAATATCCGATAGGTTCGCTCGCTAGTGCAAGTGGTTAATTGAATATTGAAGGATGCAGCTAAATGCCGTATAACTAAAACTAGGGTGGGTTTACTTTTTTTTTTTTTTTGAAAGGCGAGCTGGGTTTTTAAGGATTCCATAACTTATTAACTTGGGGACCTATAGGTCAACACCCATTAGAAAGTAACCATGCCGCAGGTGAGATTCAAAGTTAGGACGTGGGGGACAAACCCACACAACCCTAACCACTAGGCCATAACACCATTGGCCTAGGGTGGGTTTACGTGCGCGTATATTTAATATTTTTTATTTTATTTACACTTTTATCCATTCTCTTTAAAACACAACCACAAACATCATCTATAGAATGGGTAGAAGTGTCTCATATGTAGTCACTTGTGTTTTGTCATAGAGTAAGTTTAGGCAGCCTTTTTTTGTTAGATTTGGATTTTTTTTACACTTTTATCCATTCTCCACACAACCACAAACATCATCTATAGAAGGGGTAGAAGTGTAAAAAGCCCAAAACCTGATCCAAAAATGGCTACCAACCCTGACTGCCTAGAATTGTTGTTTTTCATAACTTTCTAATGATATCTGAAATATGCTGGATTTTTCATACAGGTTGCTAAAGAAAACACGGATATCATCATGATGGATGATAACCTTAGTACTATTGTGAATGTTGCTAAATGAGGCCATGCAGTTTATATAAACATTCAGAAATTTGTGCAGTTCCAGCTGACAATTTTGTCTCAGACTGTCTCTCAAGTGCATTGGTCCATGTGGTTACCTTTTATGTGATCACGTCCGGGATATCATCCTTTGTCTAGTGTTGGAAGTCTAGGTAACATGGAAGAAGTACGAAACATCTCAATGCGGAAATTGTCTAGTGTTGGACGTCTAGGCAACATGGAAGAATTGTATATTTCTTGCAGGCATTTTTGTGTTTCTTGTTGATCTCGTTTCATCCCAAACCCGTTTGGAATGGGACGAGGTCGGGATGAGGTCTATCTCGTCCCGATCCTGAATGAACGGGATGAGATAAGGATGAGTTCATCAAGTGCCCACCCTTCATCAAAATCTAGTGCTTACCATCGATTTTTCCTTATAAATTGAGAGTGATTTTGGAGTAAAGCAAACAAAACAATTTTTTTACCAACCGATTGGTGTATATAATTACAAAAATAATAGGGAATCGTGTTTTGCAACTAGGGTAACATGACGTGATCTTGATAGAATGATAAAATCCCCAAAATGTTTATGTATATTTTGATATTATAAAAACTTCCTCTAATTATGCTATATCATCCTAGTTACAAAACCTGAATGCAAAATCCCGACTCCTTGGCAAAGTTCATATAATTAAATGCCACTTAAGGTAACACTAAATCTCTTCTTGTTCTCTTCGTTTTGTAATGAATGTTGTGATTCCTTTTTAATTATTTATTATGTTTTGTTTTTCAACGTGCATATTTAACTTTTTTTTTTTTTTTGAGGGTGCATACAATTTTCTTTGACATGCATATTTCAAGTACTGAAAAAAAAAATATTGTATACTTGTTTTTTACAATAATGCTAGGAAACCATGTTTTATAAACATGTTTCGTAGCCATGTTGAGGTGTATATCCACCTCAGCATTTTAACAAAAAGGAAAATGGGAAAAACTATTGAATTTTCAGGTCTCTTTGACCATACTACGTTAAAGCACAGTTTCAGTGGAACTGTGATTCCAGAAAATAAATCAGAGCACAGTTTTAGTGGAACTGGGATTCTAGGCAAAGCTTAAAAAATGGGTCTTTGGTACATTAATACAATTTCTCTCTAACCTTATAATGTATGAAAAGTATTCAAGTTTCAAAGTAGCAAGAAACAAGAGGGCAAAAAATATGATAATTATATTAACATTAATTTTTGTTCTCGTCACTCAGATAGAAATATTGTGCAGTCAACTGATAATTGAAGAAAACTTACAAACAACAACTGTTTGTAACCCACACCCCTTAGAAATTGAAGACAACCTGAGTACTCTTTTCTTCATTGAGCAATCTAATCTGGTCTATTTAGTATTGAATAATTTAACAAACTAATTTTCACAATGCTTATTTATTTCTAAGCTTTTGGCTCAATACATGAATAAAATAAAGTAAACAAAATGATTTCGACCTGGTCCATGGGCCATTCTATGGCTGATCTGTATCACAAAGTTTGCCCTAGAGCTTGTGCACAAGAAAGTAACCTACATATCCGAGTCAAGATGGCACAAACTGCAAATACTGTCTTGGATGGAAGCCGAGAACAATTTCTCAATTTTTATCATGGTAATATATTGATTAATGTATGGACATGCATGGTTTCAACTTCAAAACAGAATGTCTTACAACCATTTTTAGTGTATGGACAAGCAAGTTTCAACGAGTGGGACAATGTAATTTGAATGGTAGAATGTCTTCACAACCATTTTTGTGTATGATTGCCATTTTGTGTTTGGTGTAGTTGGATGACATAAACTTTTGAAGGATACTTAATGATATGAGAGAGTTGGTGTACAAATCAAGATGAGCTCAGAATCAGGCAAGGCCAAGAAATTGGGCTGGATCAAATTAAATCAAATCAGATTTAAATTATTGGGCTGGATTCAATTAAGCTGCTTGGTTTATTAAATTATTGAGCTTGGTTTATTAAGCCGCTTCGTCTATTAAATTATTGGGCTGAATCCAATTAAATCAAATCTGATTTGGTTAGTGATATGGACTTCCACATCAGCAGGGTTACAAAATCAGGCTACAAAACATGGTTGCCTAGCTTAAACTCTTTTTTTTAATCCTTAACCCTCCTTACTCTTGTGATGTATATTGTATAATTACATCCATCACACCTCTACCAATTTAACTAGTACATCGTTGACAGGATACTTTATACACGCCCTTTACATATTTCCATAATACTATAATTGCATATTTTCTAATTAATCCTATTAAAAAAATAATCTTGAAAATGTTTGTGAAGTGTAAACAATGGATCATTCTTACTATTCAATATGTTAGTGTAACAAACAAGCACAAGAAGACTAATAAGAAATTTTCTAAATAGATTCCTAACATTTAATTTAGCTATATTATTTGATTAAGAAAGCGAACGCTTGGAATTTTGAATTAAGTTCATGCCTTTACGCATCGCCAGTCAAATATATAATTAACCGGAAAGCTTGAAGACTAATAAGAAACACTTATATTAATTTATGGTGATTCTAAATGGCGAGGAAACCAGCGAGGAAATGGGCGAGGGAGGGGGCATGACCCTCCATCCCCCTCGAAATGCGTGTCAGTGTGAATCTCGAGGGGGATGGGGGTCAAACCCCCCTCCCTCGCTGGTTTCCTCGCCGCCTAGAACAACTCATTAATTTAGGAGACTGAGTAATAAAACCCCCTGCATGCACATCAATCGGGTTAAGAGATTAAACACACAGTAAGTAGAATTCGTTTAGTTCCTGCTCTTGTTTTGATGATGAAGTTCAATATGATCAAGGATCAATTGTTACTAAAGTAGATAATTAACCTTCTTATTCATCAGTATACACCGCACGTACTGTTAAAATTATGCATCATGACCTTACATCAATATCTTAATCCAATATGAGATTATACACCAATATCTTAATCCAAAATTATGCATCATGACCTTACATCAATATCTTAATCCAATATGAGATTATACACTGCACATACTGTTAAAATTATGCACGTACCTAATTTTCTTTCAGCTTATGCCAATATCTTAATCCTGTTAAGAACACTCAGAAGAAATTTAGCACACGAGTTTGAATGAAAAATTATCTTATTGAAAGTAAACTGCTGGCATATATAGTCTTTTATAAGGAGATAAAATTGAAATAACAACCCACATTTACAACATCCTAAAACGTGGTAACAGACTAAGAGGAATTTGTAACACTAACCACTAACTCCTAAAGAATAGGACTTATTAACAGACTGAAATAACTAAAAGATCGGATCTAACAAATCCAGCATCTTCATTTTTCTGATTTCAGCTTCGGTTTAGAGACGTAGTTTAAGTATTCCATGTTCTATCACTTCTTGCCGCTTGAACTAGCTCCAGCCTGCTTGGGTTCGTCTGGCTGATCATCTCCCTTGCCCATTGTGACCGGAAATGAGAAAAGTTTTGAACCAAATGATTAGATAGAAAGAAAAAAAAGTTGTAATGATCTTGGAGATTTAAGAAGAGCTTGATAGTTGGAATATAAAAATGGCAACGAATTCTATCATCCATATTTAAGGCTGAATGCGCATGAGTGTTTCAATGTGGTGTTGTTTATGTCCCACATAGGCTGAATTGGGTGTTTATGTCCCACATAGGCTGTTTATATGTCCTATGTGAATTTATTTCCAAACATAGGCTGTTTATATGTCCTATGTGAATTTATGTCCCACATAGGCTGAATGCGAATGAGTGTTTCAATGTCCATATCCATGTTTAGCTCATGAGTGTTTCAATGTAACAACCCTCAAAACAGTATCACTTTTGAAGTGTAACAATTCACTTAACAACGTTACACATTTTCACAAACAAAATGATACAATAATAGTATCACCATAAAGAGTATGGTTATAAAAGTGATATTATTCATGGTGATCTAACTTATTGTATCATTTTTTTTTTGTTACTGTTTTTCATTTTTTTGACTAAATTTAGTTTTGATTTGAAATTGTTTGGTGAATTGTAACATTTTAAAAGTAATACTATTTTTAGAGTTGTTACAAAAGTGTCAATTTGGTGTAGTGTTTAGGTGTCTCTTTTGTGTTTTGTTTGGGGTTTTTACATTTTTTTATCGTTCTCCTTCAAACACAATCACAAACACCTTCTACAAAAGGGATATAAATGAAAAAAAAAAAAAAAAAACCACCCTAGAATTTTTCTTTTTTTTTTTCAGTAGCCACACAATTTCGATCGACGACACCATTTTACATTCTAAAAAGGGTGACATTGACAACACCATCCTCGTTCTTGAATTCACCTAAATTATCAATCAATCATAATTAACAAGAAGAAATTTTTTTTTGTCAAAAAGTCAAGTAAAGAATGGCATGTGGAAACCTCCGATACCAATTAACATAGTGACAAGCCATTTTTTATGAACGCTTAGATATTTTAAACAGAAAAATGAGAAGCCATTTTTTACAAATTTTACAAATTGAAAATGAGCATTTGTTAATCAATCATAAAAATTTTACAAATTGAAAATGAGCATTTGTGCTAATTGAAACCTTCCCTGGTAATGACAGTTTGCTTATATAAATTGATTGACTTTTGTCAACATCTCAATGCACTTGAAATTTGAGAAAACTAGTAATTATATTTATAAGTCACTAGATTGAATATGTCGCGTAGGAAGCAAAGGCATACAACAACATATAGGAGTGGTTATAAAATTGGATACTGATACGATCGAGCGGGTATATACTCGAACAATTTTATATAAACTACCAATAGCTTCATGAGATTATATTATCAAAAAAAGATTATAGTATGCTCATTGTACTTATATTGTATTTTTAAAATTTAACAGATCCCATATCTATATAGCATCGCATACGAATGCTTGCCTCCATAACCTGTGATGGGCTTAGCTAATTCCAGTGGGTTTGACATTATATCTTTCACAGTGTCTCTGTGATTGAAATTTTAGCCCAAGCCCATCAATGGGATAAGTCCAAATCCAATGATTTGGGGGTCTATCCACAGTGGGCCACTTACACCTGTACATCATGCGACCCAGCTCACTCCGTTGTCGTTGTCGATGTTGTTGTTGTTGTTGTTGTTGTTGTTGTTGTTGTTGTGCATAGGGACGTTTATCAGTTTGGTCAGTTTAAAGTTGGACCAAAATCAAATCGAATTGAACCTAAAATTCGGTTTTTTTTCTTTCCCTTTTTATATATATTTTTATTTTATTTTCTGCTGCTATAAACAATCGAGTTGGCTTTAGTACAAAAAGAATAAGTCAAAGCTACTAAGAATGGAAATAATGAAATGAAGCTTGGTTTGCAATGGAGGAAAACGCAGAGACAAAGAGAGTACAAATAAAATAAAAGAGAAAGAAGGGGAAGCAGTAAAGGGAAAACAAATGTCAAATGAATACAAAGAGAGTTTCAAGGCTCCGATTATTCATTTATAGAGAATTCTTTCAATTTTTTTGCCTATTTTCCTTGATAATTTCGCAAGATTAAAAAGAAACTGTCATGTCTCTCATATACACAATACTATAACATCATCCATAATACTATAACCATAGCTGCATTATTTGCATCTTAATCTATCTCCACCACACCCATGTGATAATCTGACCAAGGCCGAAACCTTCGATGACGATTCCACTAGTCTCGTAATTTCATCTTGCGAGAAATTTTTATTTATCAAATCAAAAGTGTCGAAGCTGTAGCAATCGTCATTGCTCATCTTTACTGCAAGCAAACAAGTGAAAAGTTTAGTTTTCTTCAACAAGATTGAGGCAAGTGGTTGCATAAAGAGAATGAAGAGTGTTAAAGAAAGAGAAGTTGGGTAGGTGGGGAGAGGTGGGTGGGGTTTAAACAAGATAGAAAATGTAAACTTTTTCAACTCTTTATCTGAATGGTGCATTAAAAAGGGAGAAAGTGAGAGTTAAGAGAGACGGTGGAGACGTGGAGTGCATTGGAATGGGGTGAGAATTTAAATAAGAGTAGGTTGGTGGGGGATTAAATAAGACAGAAAAAGAATTATGGGATTAAAAATAAGAGAAAGGAAAGGGTTCGGTTCGGTTGGTGGGGTGGGTGGGGGATTAAATAAGACAGAAAAAAAATTAGGGGATTAAAAATAAGAGAAAGGAAAGGGTTCGGTTCGGTCCGGTTGTTTCGGATGTGTGAAAAACAAAAACTAAAATCGAATCGAACCACCTAGGTTCGGTTCAGTTTTCTAATGTTCGGTTTCGGTTTTTCTCGGTTCGGGCTTTTCGGTTATATTTCGTTTCGGTTCGATCGGGTTTTTGGAATCAATTAACACCCCTAATTATGCTTATGCCTCAGAATACTGAACTCTACTTCTATTACGAGAATTCAAAAGGCGAATCAGTATGTTTATGTGTCTTTTTTAAACTCAAGTAAAGAAATTACAATTTATTCACCATTTCTCCCTCCCACTGATCTCTCTGAGCACACCCATCCGCCCGCCCCTCCTTTCTCATCCTCCCTGCACTCTGCCAAAACTCACCATTCTCCTCAAAATTCAATAACACACCTTCGCAAGAAGCTCCAAATTGCAATGGAAACTGCTTCTTTGTGTATTATTTCAGGACGACTAATTGGTTTAGGTTAGCTTCCCAACATCACTCCAAGTCACAACTTTATCTATCCGCATGCCTTGATAGCTCGTTCAGACCCCATAGCAAGATCTTTACAGCTCTTGGACTCATTGGTGTTACCATAGGGTGCTACAGTTTCAGTTTGCCGTTGAGAATAAGAAGATGATGATGATGATGATGATGATGATGATGATGATGAAAGTGGTAGGTGGGGTTGAGAGGAATTGATCAGTCCCTTCACCCTTTTTGAACTAAAGCCACCTCACTTCATCTCTCCAATCCACTGAGCAACCAAACACCGACTCCTTCTCTTCATAGTTCCCACCTCCCTCACCTTCATTGCTTCACTGTCACCCTTCTGAATCGATCACCAAATCCACTATGGTCTTCTTCCTTGAGAGGGTCACCCCTTACGTGTGTGTCATACTCATTACTTCACCCAAATTGATTCCCATTGCACCCAAATAAGAGTAGATTGTTTAGAGTTATTCACCAGTGGATTACTTATAGATTAGCAATGGAAATCTGAACTGTTAGATGCACTTTGTTTGGTTTGTAAAACTCGAACATGCAAGACATGTGTATTCTAAAAGGGTATTTTGGTCTATTATAAAATTTTGACCCTTCAGCGTGATTGTCCTAATGGATCCGTTAGAAAACAAGAGTTAAACCTAATTAAAATTTAAAATTAGGTATAACCTAACGAGGGCCAAACTCCAAAAAAAAAAAAAAAAAAACAACTTCGTTGAATTATGTAGAAGATTTAATCTTACACAAATTTGTAGCCATTTTGTCCAAAACTGTCTTCTTCAGCTTGCAAGTTCCTTACTAACACCTTAGAGAGCATGTAACACCCCTAAATTTCATAAAGATAATTTATTTTATTTTTAATTAAATAAAATAGGGTTACATTAAATTGAATGTGAATTTCAAAATTTAGGGTTTTATTTTGTGAGTTTAGAAGGTGGGTGCTTTCAGAAGTCCAATGGGGGCGAATAGCCACCCACACTATATAAACAAAAACCCTTCCTTCTTTTCTTCTTTTGTGCAAACCCTTCTTTTCCTTTTCTCTTGTGCAACAGGAAGGGCAAAATTCTTCCTCTTATTCTCTTCGGCGGCGACGAAGGCTAGGGCCAAATAGGCAGGTCTACTGCTCAAGGTCGTCCACAGTTTTTGGTATTCTCTGCTCATCCTAATGCACCTCCAGTTGCTTCTTTGTCATCTTCTCCTACTCAAAGAGAAGGGGACGACCGATCTGCTTGCTGAACGGTTGTCAAGCATAGATAAGAAGATGGAGAAATATGGCTTCGACCTAGCAGAAGAAGACGAAGATTCTGCTGGAGCAATATAGCTCGATCTGTGTGTGGTACAGGTGTTCGATCTATTCTGTCCGTGAAGAAGGGGACGGTCGATCTGCTTGCTGGACAACCGATGTACTTGTTGCTCTTGTTGTCAACATCAAGATCAACCATGTTCCCCAGTTCTTGTTTTCCATCATCTTTGTTCTCGTGTTCTACTTCTTTGTCAAAATTTCCTTCAGGCACAACCTGAATTTCCGGATGTGGTGGCTTGGGATGTGAACCAATGGACTGGTTGGTGACAACATGGCTTGATTCCCCTGTTGCAAGCTTCATTATTGGCTGGGAGTAACAAAAGTCGATCCTTTGGGCAGTCCAACCCAGATAATAAGATGGTTTGTGGTTTAAGTGTGGTGTTGGGTGATGAATGCGAGAAATGTGTTTTCATGGAACAATATGCTCTCAGGGTATGCTAAAATGGGAAAGGTGAAGCCTGCAAAGAGATTGTTTGATAAAATGCCTGAGAAGAATCCAGTGTCTTAGACGACTTTGATTTGTGGTTATGTGTGGTATGGTATGGGCTATGAGGGACTTCAACTCTTTACAGAAATGATGTTTAGGGGGATCAAAACCCGATCAATTTACTTTCAGCAGTTACCTTTGTGCTTGTGCTAGCATTTCATCAATTAAGCATGGTGCGCAAATCATTGGTGATTTCATCAAGTGAGTTTTCTTCATTCTTTCCCTTTTACTGTGAGTTTTTCTTATTCCCTGTATTTTGCAAATCCTTGTTTCTTGACTGAATTAGGGATATTTTTTTGAGGATTTGATGATGGGGTTTGTGAGTTTTGTTGCGAGGATGTGTGGTTATGATTTGGATTTTGGTTTGGCGGTGAGATGACCTGTATTTGTGTGTCCTTGATGATTTTGGATTAGATTCTTAGGCTTGTTATAATGCTTGATTTAAATCTCATTTCAAAGGGTTTGGGTGTAAGGTGTAAATGAAACTCTTAGTCTTTCATCTCTTTGGATGGACAATTCATTGGGGATATATTCATCGTTATTCTAATTGGGTTTGATAGATGTTAAGTATGATTGAATATTCTAAACTCTTAGTCCTTCATCTTTTAGCCATTGTCATATTTTATCCTTGATTGGATACTCATGATTGAAAGAGTTGAATAAACATATCTAATTGGATCATCATAAGAAATATATATTCAGAACTTAGATATCAGTTTTGTGTGTTCAACATGGTGAACGACAAGTGAGGTGGACCGAGTCTTAACATATGCAAAGGTAGAAAATCAAATCACATAATAAAAGGTATTCCATTTTAGTGGTGAAAATGATCCTTATTCATGTCTTGAGGGAGTTATGAGGTTGTTTGATTTATGTGATGGCAGCATGTGTGGAAGTAACCCATTTGAAGTTGAATTAGGGAGAGAAAGAGGTTGATGATAGAAAACATTGAAGGATTAAATTGAATCCATACTGTTGTGAAGAATTTTCTTGTTAACATTGGAAGAGGGATTATCTTAGGGCTGGTCATTTTAATTGGTGTATATTGTATGTGTATTGCTTGTATGGAAATGACGGGTTTCATTTCAGATAATCCATTATGAGATTTTAGGCATGTTTGATAATGAGGTTGCCTTATTTGTGGTGTTTTGTGTCGCAAACGCGTGATCTTTACTATTGTGATCCGTTTGATGTATGAGTTTCTCCTACCTTGTTGGGTTCATATTTTGGGTCTTTGCCTGATTCTACGAAGTTACATTTGTATGTTTGTGACTTAAATTTGATTGTTATGTAGATTGCGTTGCTGAAAAAAATTTATTTCTTGTATTAAATGAGTTTTGATCCCCGCCCTACTACAAAGAGTTTGTATATGAAACTGCTATGTTTTTCCCCCAAAAATGTGGGTGGATACGGTTGTGAATCATTCTATAAAGGACAAAATGTCACTTGATCACCGTGTTATTAATAAGCATGATTTATGAATATGCTATGTTTTCCCCCAAAAATGTGGGTGGATAGATGGTGAATCAATTTATGTTTGACAAAATGTCATTGTGGAGGGATTCTGAATTATCAAAAATAAATGATATTGGTAAACCTTGATTTCTGAAAATATAAACCACTTGGACTTGTATCACTTAGAACTACCACACCTCTTTTGTTTATTATTTCCCTTCTCTTACTAGAGAAACTAAATGACCAGTGGGTCGTCTTGCGGAGTTGGGGCACTCATTTCTTACTAGAGAAACTAAAATAACCTTCGGGTTAGTCTTGCGAAAATGTGGTGAATTTGTATGCCTAAAATAGGCTTTGATATTTATCCGTAAAAAATGTGACGTGAGTTTATGCGCATTGATAGCCCAATGGTGGCTTTTGGTACTCATATAGTTAGGGGTATCCGCGATGCATGCCTGTATGTGATGTCTCCACTTGGGCATGGATGACGGAGTAGTCCTCCTTTATATGAGAGAGGCATACGGACATGTATGTTCGGCACGGAGGTGGTGCGAATGTGGTATCGTCTAAGTGATCAATCCGTTAAAAAGATGAATCAAATTCAAATAAAATGAATAAACTACGTTTATATTGTTTCTAATCCTTTTTCATGCAAGATGGCAAGTCCACTAATATTTTTGCAGGTCAGACTTGCTATAGTCAACTTTTACAGCGTAAGTACAAATACATGCATATTTACTTATTAGGATGATGATATGATTGCCTCATTGAGGAACTACATGTCGGTGTGTTCGTGTATTGTTTGTGTTTAGTTTGATGTGTATCACGTGCAATTTTATTGATTTTGGGATGAAGATTTCTCACACCAGCTTTATTGCTGATTCAAGTGAGCTTTTGCTTCTTGGGTACATTCCTTTGGGAATGTAGCCAATTAACTTTTCAGGTTTAGAGACTTTTGAGCAGCGTTCCGGGAGTTCCGCTAGTGAGGCTAGCGACGTCAGTTTTTTTTTTCTGGTTAGAGTTCTATTATAAATTTTAGTTTGTTCATATTTTCTAAACTATATTTTTGTCAATGTTGCTAAATGTTTCTGTTGTTATTGAATTTCACGTCCCAAACACTGTTTTGCTATCTTAGCTTTTAATTAGATTACCCAATTTGAAATTCCGTTGAATTATTGATCTTAGACGTGTTTAATTGGAAAATAAGACTCAATGATTAAGGTGGCATACCAAAAGCATGACATAATTCTCATACAAAGTGTATGGCCGTTTCGGAGTACTGTCAATCTCACAATACAATGTTTGTTAAGGATACCATCAACCAGAACATACAATTCCAAAAATCCGAACCAAAACACAAAAAACTCGAGGTCCGTTTTGTCCTATTTTCTAATCGAGGTATTCCTTATCCTCCTCACCTCCCCACACCCAAACAAAATGTGACCTCGATGAATGCACCTCCTCACTCCCCTCCCTTAACTAACCCTCCCTTTGCCACCCAATTTTAGCTCACCTCCCCTTCCATTCTTCATCATCCCCAAACATCCAAAATGTCCACCACCTTACCACCCTCACCCTCGCCATCACCACTACCATCTTCGTTGTCATTGTCAATGTTGTCGACAACCTCGATACAAACGCCTAGAACTATGAAGCAACCATTCCCACTATCAAAATTCGACACCACCATGGCACTCATAATTTTGTTCTTACTCTCCTCCATCTTCTTCGTCTCCGTTTTCTTCATCTCCGTCCGTCGATACAACTCTCGTGGACGACGACCACTTACCGCATCATCCTCATCATCCTACCTAGCCACCATCCGCTTCACTTCGGCCTCGTCTTCGTCGAAACCCCGCGGTCTCGACAAGGCCGTGGTTCAGTCACTCCCGTTGGTGACTTACAATGCCAAGGGGAACCACTCGAAAGATTGCTCCATCTGTCTTTGCGAGCTCGAAGTGGCCGAGACGGTGAAGACGATTCCGTACTGTGGACACGTGTTTCATCCTGAGTGTATTGACAAGTGGTTTGGTGCACACGTGTCCTGTCCTAATTGTCGGTCCGTCCAGCTGTTCCCAGTGGCAAAAGCGAAAATAAGTGGTCTAAGTGAGGTTTGTTTGGATATCGTCGAAGAACTAGAAGAAGAAGAGCCGTTGGATGATGATCGCGGTGGTAATGCGGAGATCGAGGAGAGATCCACGGTGAGAAGAACGAGTAGTGGTGGCTCATTTGGGTTGGGAGAGAGATTAGTGTTGGTGTTGCAAAGGAGCTCCTCCATGTAAATGTGGCACGTGTGAAAGTTGTACGTACGTGTGTCATTTGGGTTCATTGTGTATAACTGTTGAGAAGTGTGTAATTCAAGCTGGCTGTGTGCGTGTGTTCAGTGTCGTTTTATACTTTACAAAGTTCAAGTTGTTTGTCTTTCCACATATGGTTGAAGTTCATGACACCAAAATGAAACTGAAGCTCATTTAACACAATCAAAGCACAATGTCAATTTGGTGTAGTGGTTGAATAGTAATTATTCTGGGTTTGGGTTGGACCTAACCTGTTTTGGCCTTTTTCATTGATATGTGTCACACATTCAGCTGTGATCGAATGACTATTTGATGTCTCATCACAATTTTTATCTCATCACAATTTTTACCTATATCCTTCCGATCAGGTAAGATAAAATACAAAGGAAGCAACTAAACATGCCAGAAAAGAAAATGATAAATGATACAACAACTTCTTTTCAATAACTTGATATTATTGTAGGACTCACAAAAGAAACAGTCTTGTAATTACAAGGAAAAAAAAAAGTATAATGGGAGTTCTCAATTCTCAAATGCCTTTTGTCCAAACTTCAAACAAATAAACAACCATCAACCTTAAAAGGGCAGCAATGAATATTAAGTATCTACATCGCAATGCACTCTCTCGAACGCCCTTGATGGATCCATATGCACCTCCGGAACACATAACACCCTTAAGGTATAATGCGATGATTTCCACAATCCAACCTTATACCTGATACTTGCTTTCATTCGAACCTCAAATTCAACCACACCGGATGATTTTTCAACCCTAAGGTCCTTAGCAACAGACCTGGATAGTGGTACGTTCTGTGCCACAGGCTTGACCTCAAGCCTTGTTACATTCCGTCGCGGTTGAAAGAAAGGCTCCATTGTGGCAAAGGCAATTGTTTGAGCATTGTAGAATACAGTGATTTCGATTGAATCATAGTATATAGAAACTTTACGATTCTTATTATTCGCCTTCATAACAAGATCGAAGCTTCCATTGACATGGTTGTTTTGGTATAAGTCGAACCCATGGACCTTCGCATCATCCATAGAGTAGACTAGTTCTCTGGGACGGATAATGAGCCAAGTTATAAGAATTATGAGACCCAGGATAACAACTATAGCTAGTATCACAACCATGATGCATCGACAAACTACCTTCCCTCGACTCGGAGGGACTCCCGATGACCACGGACCAGGCATACTAGCTTATGAATGTAGGTTATGGTAAGTCTAAAATGAACACTGTTATATGTTCTTGATTTATAGAAATTAAAGTAAGGGAATGTTGTATGTGGGAAGTTATCTTTGCACATTTCTTAGTGGGAACTTTGTTCTTCTTTAATTTGCTTTTTCTGGCTTTTGCATTCTTTAGTTCAAAGAACCGTCTGGAGAATCCTTTGTATATGAAATACAAATTAAAGGTGATTGAGACTTGCATTTGAAGACTTTACAGTTCAGACCATGAACTGAGCTTTAAGCAATCCATGTGCTATTTCTTTGCCTTGCTCCTAAGTTATTCCCTTTTTTTTTTTCTTTTTTTTTTTTTTAAATCTTTTGGCTGCAGGTAAGCCATGTCTGAGAGCCCGATTTTCGTGATTATTATGTTGGAAATACAAACCAAAATTAGATAAATCTTAAAGCGGTGGGAATGCAAACAAAAGTTGAATGTATTCTGGAAGATTTAGAACATGTTTTTTGGCATTCTCAAGTTATATTCATGTATGATATTTAATGTCTCTACATTTTAGGTAAATTACATGTATCTAGACACTACAAAAAAAAGCTTTAATAGCTACGGAAACTAGCGACGGTTTTTTGATACCGTCGCTAATTGTTTTCAACACTATTTCCACCCATAATCATAAAAATCCGTCGCAAAATATTTAGCGACGGTAATTTAGCCGTCGTTAAGATTTACAAATAAAAATAATTGGTTTTTGATTTTTTTTATTAGCGACGGCAAAAAACCGTGGTTAATTGGTTTTAAAAAAAAATTTAATACTAAAGATATTAGCTACGGCAATTTACCGTGGCTAATTGGTTTTTGATTTTTTTAATTAGTGACGGCAAAAAACCGTGGCTAATTGGTTTTTTTTTTTTAAATTAAACACTAAATAGATTAGCTACGGCAATTTACCGTGGTTAATTGGTTTTTGATTTTTTTTTATTAGCGACGGCAAAAAATCGTGGCTAATTGGTTTTTTTTTTTTTTTAAAAAAACTAAACACTAAAGAGTTTAGCTACGGCAATTTACCGTGGCTAATTGGTTTTTATATATTTTTTTTTAGATCAAAGAAGATCAGATCAGATCATAGAAGATCAGATAAGATCAAAGAAGATCAGATCAAAGAAGATCAGTTCAAAGAAGATAAAAAAAGATCAAAAAAGTTCAAAGAAGATCAAAGAAGATGAGATCAAAGAAGATAAGATCAGATCAAAGAAGATGAGATCAAAGAAGATCAAAGAAGTTCAAAGAATATCAAAGAAGATAAGATCAAAGAAGATCAGATCAACAAAGTTCAAAGAAGATCAGATCAAAGAAGATGAGATCAAAGAAGATCAGATCAGATAAAAGAAGATCAAAGACTAATTGGTTTTTAAAAATAAAATAAAATTAAACACTAAAGAGATTAGCTACAGCAATTTACCGTGGCTAATTGGTTTTTGATTTTTTTTATTAACGACGGCAACAAACCGTGGCTAATTGGTTTTTGATTTTTTATATTAGCGACGGTAAAAAACCGTGGCTAATTGGTTTTTAAAAAAAATAAAATTAAACACTAAAGAGATTAGCTACGGCAATTTACCGTGGCTAATTGGTTTTTGATTTTTTATATTAGCGACGGCAAAAATCGTGGCTAATTGGTTTTAAAAAAATAAAAATTTAAACACTAAAGAGATTAGCTACAGCAATTTGCCGTGGCTAATTGATTTTTGATTTTTTATATTAGCGACGGCAAAAAACGTTGCTAATTGGTTTTTTTTTTTAAATTAAACACTAAAGAGATTAGCTACGGCAATTTGTCGTGGCTAATTGGCTTTTGATTTTTTATATTAGCGACGGCAAAAAACCGTGGCTAATTGGTTTTTAAAAAAAAAATTTAAACACTAAAGAGATTAGCTATGGCAATTTGCCATGGCTAATTGGTTTTTGATTTTTTATATTAGCGACGGCAAAAAACCGTCGCTAATTGATTTAAAATAAATAAATTAAACACTAAAGAGATTAGCGACGACAATTTTCCGTGGCTAATTGGTTTTTGATTTTTTATTAGCGACGGCAAAAAACCGTCGCTAATAGTTTAAAAAAAAATCCCACCGATCCGCGTTAAACCTCATCTCAACCGTCAATAACACCCAAAAATTTAGCTCAATCCAACGCACTAAACCAAACCATGTCATCGATCCGCGTGAAACTAACACAACCAATCCCCTTCAATTACCTTTCTCTATATAAATTTCAATTTTTTCTACAAACCAACTTAAACAAAATTTTTCTCTCAACAAAAAATTTTCTCTCAACCTCCAGAGAAGAAACCCATAGAGGAGAAGTCTGCCGCTTCCTCGACACCGATCCCGGCCGCCTCCCTCGACATCGATCCCGGTCGCCTCTCTCTCCCCTTCCTTCCTCCGCCGCCTCTTTCTGAGATCTGATCTCGGAGATCTGAGATCTCGGATCGCGGAGATCTGAAATCTCTGAGATCTAAAATCTCAGATCTCGGAGATCTATGATCTCCGATATTCTATAGATCGATTTTTTTTTTTTTTTGGTTTTTTGTCATTTTTGTATGGATTCTTTGTAATTTTTTTTTAATTTTTGTATGATATTCTAGAGACTGTGTAATTTTTGTTATAATTTTGATCAATTAAGTTTAGTTCTGGTAGTCGATATTAATTTTCAAAATGGACAATCATTAATAGCTAATTTCATTATAAAAAATGAATTATAATTTGTAATTTATAATTTGTAAATTTCATTTGTCAATATGATTTGCAATAAAGTTGTCCCTAAATAGCTACGGCAAATACCGTGGCTGTGTTGTCAGTTAGATTTGCAATTTAGCGACGGCAAAAAACCGTCGCTATATTGCCTTAGCGACCGCAAAAAACCCTCGCTAAATAGCGACGACAAATAAACGGTCGCTAAATAGCGACGACAAAAAACCGTCGCTTTAGCAAAAACCGTCACTAAATAGCCATGGTACAAAAACGGTCGCTAAATAGCGACGGCAAAAACCGTTGCTATTTAGCAAAAACCGTCACTAAATAGCTACGGCAAAAAACTGTCGCTATTTAGCAAAAACCGTCGCTATCTTACAATTAGTGACATTTTCGTTGAAATTTTCAGCAGCTTTAGCGACGGAATTTTTTGAGTTAGGCATGGTTTTTTGCCGTGGCTAATTAGCGACGGAATAGTTTGCCGTTGCTGATTCAAATAGCGACGATTAAACTAGCGACGTTTTTTGTGCCGTGGCTAAATCATTGTAGCGACGGTTTTTTGCCAATTAGCAACGGTTTGAGAGTCTGATTTTCGTGATTATTATGTTGGAAATACAAACCAAAATTAGATAAATCTTGAAGCGGTGGGAATGCAAACAAAAGTTGAATGTATCCTGGAAGATCTAGAACATGTTTTTTGGCATTCTCAAGTTATATTCATGTATGATATTTAATGTCTCTACATTTTAGGTAAATTACATGTATCTAGAGTCATCTACTACTAGTATAAATAGAAGACTTGTTTTGGGATTGAGCGATGAAAGCAAGCAAGAAGAAAAGATAGAAAAGTGAGAAAGATTGTAGAGTATTGAGTCTCTTGAATTGTAAAGGCTATAGCCTACTTGAAGTGATAATATAATCATTTTTTTTTTCTTCTTCTTGAATCTCCATAGTGCTCTTTACGGTTTGGTATAAAATCAACATATTGGTATCAGAGCTAGGTTGATCTTGCAAGTTTTAGTGTTGGAATCATCTCCTACACTTGTTTCACCATGTCAAACAATTTGTTGCAACCACAAATTCCAAAACTCACCGGAGAAAATTATGAAAGCTGGAGCATCTAAATGAAGCCGTTATTTGGCCTTTGGGAAACTGTCACAGAGAGCTATGTAGAACCAACTTCGTCCGTAAAAGCAACCTACACCACGGATTAAAAAAACTATTTTCGTGAACCATGCAAGAAAGATAAGAAGGCGTTGTTCATTCTTTACCAAGGAGTCGGTGAATCTTTGTTTGAGAAGATTTCGGAAGCAACGACAAGCAAAGAATCATGGGATAAACTCACAACTCTATACAAAGGAGTTGATCGAGTCAAACGAGTGCGTTTGCAAACGCTTCGAGGAGAGTTCGAGAATGCTCACATGCGAGATAGTGAAATTGTTTCCGACTATTTTTCTCGCTTGCTTACCATTGTCAATCAACTAAAAAGAAATGGCGAAAAGATTGATGATGCTCGTGTAGTAGAGAAAATTTTGAGATCTCTCACAAATAAATTTGAGCACGTGGTTGTAGCAATTGAAGAATCAAAAGATGTCGAGAACCTCACTGTAGAGGAATTAATGGGTTCTCTTCAAGTCCATGAACAACACATGAAAAAAAGCTCTAATTCTAATACTATTGAGCAGACATTGGAGTCGAAGCTAACTCTACATGACCAAAAGGCGAAGCATGGAGGATATGGTGGATGTAGCGGCACCTATCGAGGAAGAGGACGTGGCAGAGAAAATTATCGTGCTCCTGATCAATAAAAGAGGACACAAAATTTTGAGAAAAAAATGCTAGAGGATGGTCTGCTCGTGGACGTGGATGTGGAAGTTAAAGAGGCATTGAATGCTACACCTGCCACAAGCACGGTCACTATGCTTTCAGAATGTTGGTACAACAATCCTATCCAAAAGGCACAAGCAAGTTCCGGGCAAGACTCGAAGCAGGAGAACGAGGAGAGTACACTATTGTTTATACAAGAAGATGCTCATAAGGAACAAGATGTGTGGTATCTTGATTCCGGGGCTAGCAATCACATGTGCGGGCAAAGGGATCTTTTTTCGGATCTCGTTGAAGGTGTTCAACCAAATGTTACATTGGGAGACTCATCAAAAGTGTCGGTGCAAAGTAAGGCAAAATTAAATTTTATCAAAAGGATGATGCTCTACAATTTATCTCTAATGTGTATTATATACCCAATATGAAAAGTAATATTTTGAGCCTCTGGCAACTTCTTGAAAAAGGGTATGTAATCCATATGGAGAATTTTTCCCTTTCTTTAAGAGATGCACATGGGAGACTTATTGCTAAAGTTCAAATGGCGAAGAATCACATGTTTCCGTTGCATATTAACACAAGTCCTGAGAAGTGCTTGCAAGGAATTGTGATGAACGAGTCATGGAAATGGCATCTTCGTTTTGGGCATTTAAATTTCAATGGTTTTGTCAAGAATTGGCATGATTGGTGGATTGCCAGCTATTGAAGCTCCAAAATTTGTATGTGAGGCATGTACTCTTGGCAAGCAACAAATAAATAGCTTTCAAAGTGAAAAATCATGGAGAGCTCATACGCCATTACATTTGGTGCACACCGATATTTGTGGACCTTTTGAGTCGCCTTCTCTCGGAGGTAACAAATATTTCATTTCATTTGTTGATGATTTCAGCAGAAAATTGTTGGTGTATTTTATAAACGAAAAATCAGCTGCTGTTGCCATTTTCAAAACTTCTGTTGAGTTGAAAAGTGGCTATAAAATTAAAATCCTCAGATCTGATAGAGGTGGTGAATACACCTCAAATGAGTTTCGAGATTATTGCAGAGAGCAATGGATCAAACATCAATTTACAGCAGCTTACACTCCGCAACAAAATGGTGTAACTGAAAGAAAAAACCGCACCATTCTAGACATGACGAGAACTATGCTGAAAGAAAAAGGCTTGCCAAAGAACTTTTAGGCTGAAGCCGTGGCTTGTACAGCTTACTTGTTGAACAGGTGTCCCACCAAAATTGTTAAGAACATGACACCACAGGAGGCATGGCGTGGCCATCGTCCAACCATTCAACATCTAAGGATTTTTGGTTGCGTCGCTTATGCTCAAGTACCAGGGGCAAAAAGGAATAAGCTTGATGATCGTGGTGAAAAATGCATTTTTATTGGCTACAGCAAGGAGTCAAAAGCTTATAAACTCTACAATTCACTAACACAAAAATTAATGGTGAGTAGAGATGTCATATTCAGTGAAGATGAAGCATGGAAATAGGAATAAGAAGATACAAGCAAGGAGACACGAGTTGAAATCGAAGAAGTGTCAACTCAAGAAAATCAAGAACTAGCAATCTCGACTCCTCCTCGGGCAAGAGTACTTCCAAACTATAACTCACCACAATTATCTTCTGGATGTGCCACATCAACTCAAAGCTCTGGTGATACCTCATCTTCACCTTTGAAAATGCGAAGCTTACAAAAGATTTATGAAGAAAATGAGGCAATGGATTTATTTTGCCGTTATGCCGATCACAAACCTTTATCCTTTCAAGAAGTCATGGATGAAGATTGTTGGAGGAAAGCAATGGAAGAGAATGTCTATGCCATCGAGAAGAATGACACTTGGGAGTTGACTACACTTCCTAAAGATCAAAAGGCAATTGATGTCAAATGGGTCTACAAAATCAAGCGCACGGCTGATGGAAAAATTGACCGTTACAAGGCAAGGCTCGTCGCAAAGGGATACAAGCAGAAGTATGGAGTAGACTATGAAGAAGTGTTTGCCCCAGTTGTTCGGCTTGACATGGTGAGGATGTTGATATCTCTTGTAGCTCACCATAAGTGGAAGATTTACCAGTTGGACGTGAAATCCACATTTTTAAATGGGGTACTCGAAGAAGAAGTTTATGTCGAACAACCCGAAGGTTTTGTAAGAAAATAAGGCATGGTGTATCATCTCAAGAAGGCATTATACGAACTAAAACAAGCCCCTCGAGCGTGGAATTCTAGGATCGATAATTATTTTCTTTAAAATGGATTTGTTAAATGTCCATTTGAGCATGCTGTCAATCTAAAGAAAAATGTGAACGAAGAAATGCTTATAGCATGTCTCTATGTGGATGATTTACTCTTCACAGGAAATAGCCAGAAGATGTTCGATGATTTCAAGAAAGCCATGTTCAAAGAATTTGAAATGACTGATTCTGGACTTATGTCCTACTTTCTCGGCATTAAGGTGCAACAACGTGATGATAACATTTATATTTCTCAGTAAAGGTATGCGAAGGAGTTACTTGAGAAACTCAGAATAAGTAACTGCAATTCAGTGGATACTCCTGTTTCCATTGGTTTGCATTTAACAAAAGAAGGAGAAGAGAAATATGTGGATGCTACTCTCTACAAGAGTTTAGTTGGTATCTTACGGTACCTCACAATCACAAGGCCAAACATTGTCTATGGTGTTGGATTGGTAAGTCGGTACATGGAAAATCCAATGGAATCTCATTGGCTTGCTGCAAAAAGAATTTTAAGATATATTAAAGGCTCCATGAATTTTGGCCTATTTTATTCTTATAATGATGATACAAAATTATACGGATTTTTCGACAGTGATTGGGGAGGTGATCAAAATGAAAGAAAAAACACCACAGGATATGTATTCTTTCTTGGATCGACTGCTTTTACTTGGACATCCAAGAAACAGAATGTTGTAGCACTATCTTCTTGTGAGGCGGAGTATGTTGCGATATCTTCGGCAGTTTGTGAAGCAATATGGTTGAAGAATTTTTTGAAAGAACTTTGTCACCCACAAGAAGACTCTACTGTCATATATGTGGATGATAAGTCCGCAATTGAACTTTCTAAAAATCTAGTGCAACATGGAAGGAGCAAGCATGTTGACCTCAAGTATCATTTTTTGATAGATCATGTGAAGCAAAAAAAAAATTCGCTTGAGTATTGTAATACCTCAGATCAAGTGGCGGATATTTTTATGAAGGCACTACCTAGTGACGCGTTCAAGAAGATGAGGTCACTACTTGGCATGAAGCAATTTTTGGTTTGAAGGGGGTGTTGGAAATACAAACCAAAATTAGATGAATCTTGAAGTGTTGGGAATGCAAACAAAAGTTGGATGTATCTTGGAAGATCTAGAACATGTTTTTTGGCATTCTCAAGTTATATTCATGTACGGTATTTAATATCTCTACATTCTAGGTAAATTACATGTATCTAGAGTCCTCTACTACTAGTATAAATAGAGGACTTGTTTTGGGGTTGAGCAATGAAAATAAGCAAGAAAAAAAGATAGAAAAGTGATAAAGATTGTAGAGTATTGAGTCTCTTGAATTATAAAGGTTGTAGCCTACTTGAAGTGATAATCTAATCATTGTTTTTTTCTTCTTGAATCTCCCTAGTGCTCTTTACGGTTTGGTATATATAAAACCAACATATTAGAGAAGTTGACTGTAGGGTGAAACTGTAGATTGTCCAAGACTAATACAAGGAACCAACTTAAGCAGCTCAATAACATGTTATAAGAATGAGGAACCTTTCTACGCAACATGGGGAGAACACTAATTAGTGTCTGGGGAAGGTGTCCAGTATGTGAGTGTCAACTCTACCTTCTCTCCATGGGTTTAGAGAAGATGGAGAGATGGGTAGAGTTAACACTCACGTGCTGGACACGTAACCTCCCCAAACACAAGGACAAGATTGAGTAGATTTTTCAAAAATAATTTAAGGGGTAGGTGAGAATATGTAGTTCAGTATCTCTTCTATATATAGAAGGGTTATGGGATATTGTAACCCCCAGATCATCACCTACATAACTCCCTTCCTTTTCCATTCAATCCATTTTGTGTATTTCATTTCTTCACTTTGGGCTACTACTTAACCATTCTCGACAAACATGCAATTTACCACTTCGGAATTATGCTAAATGTCGCACAAATTTCAAATTGATAAATGTTGGTTGTGGAAAATCAAATGAAAGATTATGGATAGCCACGGTTTGTTGTTTATAAGGAAGGGATTGATCGGTGGTTACGAAAATTAGTAATGAAATTACGAATAATGCAGAAATATACTTCCTCAGTGTTATGCAAATTTCAAAGAAATTAAATTTAGATGTGGTACTGTTGAATGGAGCTCTTAGTTTTAATTAGCAAGTTGATGTTCCTCTACTAGAAGTGCACATAAGAGACCATTATTTGTATCTCCATGGAAGGTCATGGCCTGTTGTTGGTTGAAGCTCAAATGATCTTTCATCCTTCAACTTGCCTAAACCCTAGATGGACTGGAGAAAATATGGCATGGTTGATCCAGATATTTAATAGTGCTAGCTAATAATCAAATTATTAAACCTGTAATAAAAAAAAATAATGAAAGATGGGGCATTGTCAGCAATGCAGAGGTGCTCGTCGCATATCCCATAGAAGATCCCTCCATTGACAAACAAACCCCCAACTTAGCCGTCCATGTGAAGTCACTTTTCTTCTTATGTCATCTCACACTTGTTAATTTATATTTTGCTTTCAAGGTCCATCACCACCCCACTCAAAACAAATCTTGTATATAAGTAACAAACCAGTTCCATACATTAATTCACCTCCTCTTAGTATTACAACTTCATCACTTTCCTATCATGTAGTAGTACTGGCCATGGCTGGCTAGCTAGCTTACCCTCATGGTATCAAAAGGGGTTGGACGAGCTCATGGTGTGCAGAAGAGATGTGGTCGATCGATGAAAGAAGAAAGAAACGATATGGGTTGATACGTACTCCTAGCTAGGGCAACCTGGATCCTTTGGCATTGCTACTTTTTATATTTCAGTTTGAAGAATGAAGTGTTATACAATGATAACTAATTGGGTTATGGTAAACTGTCTCATTGGTGTGAAATGAAGAGTATTTAGGATTTGGTTTGAAGGTAGAATTAAGTTCTTATAAAATAAACATTTGTCAATTCTACATATGGAATACTGGAATTGAGCAAGTCTAGTCATGTTTGCTAGCTTTTTGACTTTTTTTTTGTGTGTTTTTATATTTTTTGCTTATTCTCTTTAAAAAAAAAAACAACCACAAACACTATCTATAAATGAGGTAGAAGTGTAAAAAAAAAACTCAAAAAAAATTTCTAATGATAAGTCTAGCCAGCCATATTTGCTAACATTTAAGTATTTTTACACTTTTTGTCCATTCTCTTTGAAATACAACCACAAACACTATCTATAGAAGAGGTAGAAGTGTAAAAAAATTCAAAAAATGCTAGCAAACATGGCTGTCTATACTTACTCAAGTATAGATCGCCATGTTTGCTAACATTTTTTGGCATTTTTTTTTGTGTTTTTACACTTTTTGCTCATTCTTTTTAAAATACAACCACAAACACTATCTATAGATGGGGTAGAAGTGTAAAAAAACTCAAAAAATGCTTGTATCCAGTTTTTAGCATTTTTTGGTGTTTTAACACTTTTTGCCCAATCTCTTTAAAACACAACCACAAATATTATCTATACAAAAAAATAAAAAACCCAAAAAATGCTAGCAAACATGGCTGGCTAGACTTACTCATTAGAAATACATCATGGCTGGCTACTTCCAATGAGTAAGTCTAGCCAGCCATGTTTGCTATTTTTTTTTTTTTTTTTTTTTTTTGTGTTTTACACTTTTTGCCAATTTTCTTTGAAATACAACCACAAACACTATCAATAGATGGGGTAGAAGTGTAAAAAAAATTCAAGAAAATGCTAACAAACATGTTTGTTGACTTTTTTGATGTTTTTACACTTTTTACACATTCTATTTAAAACACAACCACGGAGTGAGTTCAAACTTTGGCAAACTTTATATCCAATTTAATAGAAACCAACCCAATTAAAGGCAGGCTTAAATATGCCTCAAAACAATTTCTTGCATCCACGGAGTCAGTTCAAATAATGGAGTTTGCTATTTTCACGATCTCTAAACACTAAGGGCTCGTTTGGTTACTCGATGGAATGGGAATGAGAATGGGAATGGTAATAGGAATGGTAATGGTAATGAGAATGAGAATGGTAATGGGAATGGTAATGGGAATATGTATGTTTGGTATACTTTTAAAATGGTAAGGTGGTAATGTAAAATTTATTTCCAAAAATACCCTCACTTAGTTAAAATGGGGGAGGGTGAGGAGGGTAAAAATGGTCATTGTATAACTTTGACCATTACAATGGGAATGGTAATGGCCATTCATAGGGGGGGAGGTGGGAATGGCCATTACAACCAAATCTGTAATGGGAATGACCATTACGATGGTTTTATGTGATACCAAACGCAGGAATGCCTTTGACCCATTACATTGTAATGGTCAAACCATTACATTACGACGGTCAATGGGCTAACCAAACACGCCCTAAGATTTAGAAAGAATTATGATTAGCCTATTCATGACTAACAATTGGGGAGACATCTCTAATTTAATATTTATAACAGGGAAAAATGACAAAATAAGCCAAAAAAAAAAAAAATTTCAGGATCCTCCTTAATCCAAATGGGATATGCCATTATTAGTGGGCTTTTTTGAACCCCACTACATCCATAAGTCAATCACATTACAGGTATGGGACCAAACCAATCTTCCATAACTGATTTCACTAACTAATTTGCGTATCTGATTCAAAATAAATAAATAAAATACATGTATATCCTTTTCACACTTATTTATCTAAGGCCTAAAGTCATAAATAAACAAAAATATCCCTTTACAAGATATTCTACACCCAAATTTTAAAAAAAAAAAAAAAAAAAAAAAACCTGTCCAAAGTCCCAAATATGACACTTTTTTTTTCATTTGTTTATCATAGATTTAATTTATTTGTTTTTTTTATTTTTCTTTTTTGATGTATTATTGTTGTCATGCCTTTAACACTTGATTTCACAAACATAAATCACAAACATATAAATGTTTAAAAAAGTTGTAGCATTGATTTTGCAGAATAAGTCTAGTCAGCCATATTTGCTAGTTTTTTTGGTATTTTTTATTTATTTATTTATGTTTTTACATTTTTTATCCATTTTTTTTAAAACACAACCACTATCTATAGAGAGGGTAGAAGTGTAAAAAAACCAAAAAAAAAAACTAGCAAACATGACTGACTATAATTGTTGGATTTTGCAAGATCTTATTGCTTACAAGTTTTGACATTTTAAATTATCTACACCAAAGCTTTGACATTGTAAATTCACTCATTTGAGCTCATTAAAGTAGATAATATATTTGGCCCTCGTCGTTTGGCCCTCATCATAAATTACTGGCTCCGCTCCTGTCTATACCATCACGGAGTTTGGTGAAAAATGGAGCAAAGGAACACCTAAGCTCGAGATAATCCCTTTTTAATTTATTTACAGTTATTTAGATTTGATAATCAACAAAGGAGTTTATAGTTTTATGTTCCTAGATATATATATAGTTCCTTAGCTAATGATGAACACACTTGTAGGCTTGATTTAGTTTTGTAATGAAGCCAAAGGTGTGATGGCTCAATGGTTGAGCAGTGGCATATGGTACCACCAGATCACGGGTTCGGACCCAGTCGGCGGCATTTGGGATGGGAGGATTAAGGGATAAAAAATATAAAAGTTTTGCAATGAAAGTTTCACTTTTTTTTTTTTGTTAAAAACCTTAGGCAAATAATTAAATACTATTGGTTATTACATCCAACTTTGCCGGCATTCGATGTCAAGCGATGAGTCGTACCATTTATGTCTCTAGATATATATATCTACAATGTCAAAAAGGAAGCATAAGGAGTAGGCGCGCTAGACCCAATGCATAATAGATAGCCATAGAGAATCTCCATTCTGAATGAAGTCAATCAGAGTCGCCGAGTCCCTGAAAATAAGTTCGTTCCTCCTTCTCTGAGCTTGAATGAGAAGCAAAGTCGCCTCCACCGCATATCCTTTCGTCATTGTGTTGTTTGAAACTTTGTCACCTACCTGACAGGCTACAGAAACCAGAACATTCCCTGCCAAGTTGGTCGGTGAAATTCCTACGCCTCCCTGTTTGGTAGACTACAAAAAGCAAGCATTAAAAGTAACAATGACTGTCTGTATCAAGGCTGAGTGAAAGTGGATGAGCGATGTTTGCTCTGAGATTGAGTCTGTGGGGATCGAGCTGAGTGTAACATGTCTTGGACCAACTGTGAAGGACATGGTCAAGTCAAGTAAATGAATATTTGATCAAATCAAATAATGTTCTTAGTGTGATTTTAATTTTGGAAATGAAAATTGCCTTATCAATATAAATAAAATAAATGGTTTTTTTTTTAGTTTGACACTCATTAGTTTGTACCTATTAGAGTTTGACCATCGTTTTGAAAACTAATTAAGTCTAACACTTACTTTTTGACGGAACCGTTAAATCCACGTCAATTATCGATAAAGACTAATTTTTCGATCATTTTACTTTTTGACGGAACCGTTAAACCCTAAAACCCAAAATTGCACCCACCCCTCAATTCTTCTATCTTTTTTCTCCTTTCTCCCTTGAACCCAACCCCATCGTAAAAAATGCAATGAGAGAAGTGAGTGTTAGTGATAAAGGTTTTGATTTGTGAGGAATCTAGTGGGGTTTTGTTTGGGTAAAAAAATGGTGGAGGTTGGTCTTGGTGGAGAAGAAGAGGAGTTGAAGGAGAATGGCGACTATTGATGCTTTAATTATAGAATGAGAGGATGAAGGTTGGATTTTGTCCGGGTTAAGTGAAGTGGGTGAGAATGAAAATAAAAATAACAATGAATGAAATAATAAAAACACACAAAAAAAAATTCGTTCTGACCATCACACGATTTTGCTTGCGAACTCATCTATTGGTAGCAACACTCATTTTTTCTCCTTTGATAACGGTTGCTTTGATCACCCAACCTTGGCAGAGGAGATGAAATCTTGGTGGAACAACTCAGTAGTCTTTGGCTATTGCTTATGGTGGAAACTTAAGGCGATCAGATTCAACTTTAAAAGCTTGAGGACTAAAGTTTGGGGTAAGACCAATTTATGTATTCAAAATATTTCTGCTTTAATTACTAACATTGATGCTAAGGAAGAGAACTGAGACTTGACTGGCGATGAGAGGTCTTGAAGAGTGTAGCTGCATCAGGAGTGAGCAACATTAACTAAACAAGATGAAAAGTTTTGAAGGACCATGTCACGCCCCGATTTTCGAAGAAAACGAAAATCCTAAAAATCCATGTAGGATTATCCGTTTCCCCCAAAACTCGGGACGTGAGAATTCAATAGCAACAGAAACAAATAGCAGCAAGAACTAAACATGATCTAGATTACTGAAACAAATAAAAATCTAACCCGGAAAAGACTGGCATGGCTAGCTCACTAGCGGAACTCCAGTAATGCAGCTCAAAATCTCTAAACCTGAAAAACTACTCGGCTACATTCCAAAAGGAATGTACCCAAGAAGCAAAAACTCACTCAGGTCAGCAATAAAGCTGGTGTGAGAAATCTTCATCCCAAAATCAATAAATCTGCGCATGACAACATCAAAATAAACAAAACAATAAACAACCACACCAGGTAGTTCTTCCATGAGGCAAAGGTGTTATCATCCTAATAAATAAATATGCATTATTTATTACTAATGAATAAAATTTATGAGTTATCAATCCTCATAAATGCAACAACAATACGTTTCATAATTATATTAGATTATTATTGAAATATTAACAAAACACATTTTCTACCTTTAGGAAGACAGGTAGTTCTCATTCAATGGTCGAATGAGCATTTAGTTTCTTCCTTTAAGGTAATCACGCACATACACAAAAAGAAATCTCGCTACTTTTTCCACAATCGCACTCTCCTCCTGTGCCGAACACACCTCACCCAAGTGTGCCTCCCTTGCCTTCGAAACCACTCGGAGCGTACATGTTCCAAGTGGGGTGCCACCTCGAGGAACATGTCATCTCACCCGAAGTTCGATCCATGGCAAGCATTTCCTAAATCTACACGTACAACCGAACTCACATGGAACGGTGCACCGATATACAAGCAAGTCTGCATACCCATAATATCACACGTATACAAGCAAGTCTGTATACAAAAAATTTATTTTCTTTTCACATTCTTATTTTTTTTTCGGAGTTGTGGAAAATAGCATAAAAATAAATAAATCCTCAAAACTCTTTTATGGTGACACTTTGTCAACCATAAGTTAATCAACCACATTATCCACCATTCTTTTGGGGAACAAGAAATATTTGACACATTGCCAATTCACATATCTCATCTCTTTGCATCATATGAAAAATAATATGCACACCAATTCGCATAAAAATACAAATACTCAAGCTAAAACAAGTGCTCAGTTAAATTCCAGCCAATATCTATTACTAGAAAATTTTCTTCTAGCCCTAAACTAAATAAGGGTTTAATCATACATAAAACTGATACAGACAAGACATTATCCCATAAGCTAACACTTCTAACAAGTTGCAAAGAATGACAGGGGCAACAGATGCTGTCTAGAATGAAATGTTGAGCTTACGAGCGCTACCAAAAGGGGAAAACACTGCTTACAATGTCAAGTTGAAGTCCAGATAGCCATATCAAAGTTTATATTAATCACAAACTCTACCTTATAAGAACCCGACCAATATTAGTTGTGCAATCATAAAAATTTTAGGAGCTGACATCAACACACTTTTATAGACGTAGGCCACAAACCCAGGTGTAAATGTAGCAGTTATTAAAGCATAAAAGCCATATGATGTAGCTGCCATAGCTTTCATGATCCAGGTAACCCATAACTAATTTCCCTCATGTGAAAGAAATCAATGTTAATGCCAACTCATTTTATAATCTAACACCAAAATGCCCACCAGGCCCCCGAAAACCAATATAATGCCTAAAGCCAGAAACACAAACAACAAGCCCCAATATCATCAGGATCATATTTCAACAACAACAACCAAAATCGATACAAAAATAAAAAGAAAGGGGATGAAAATAAACTCACCTTTACTTTCCCATGTAAATAGGTCTAAAGAAATACTCCAAAAATAATATCTTCCAATTTGCGTAACACACTGATAATCCAAATAGGGAAAATTAAATACAGACTACAAGCCTACAACACTGAATGCAATTAGCAAATTGTCGTAGCAACACAAATGGAAGGGTTAAATACTATATTATATTTGTGTTTGACAAAAGTACACAATGAAAGGATTAAATACTATATTATATTTATGTTATAAAATTGGATACCCATTCATGCTTTCTCCTTACTTAGCCATAAAAATCTCTCCTAGTCTTCTACTCTCATATGCCCATCCTACAAAAGTTTATGAACATTCAAGATCTCATCTAACCTGTAATGTGTACATTGGCAAAGACATATCCATAATGGTGTGAGGTTCTAACTTAAGTACCGCTTATGTGACACACAAATCCATATGATTTTGTTATAGAAATCCTACTATTCGGCAGGAGTTTGAAACATCAAGCACCCAACACTCCTTGACATGCATCCCCTGTCAACAAATTTGACTATGCCGCATTGATATTAAGAAATATAGTTGATTGCTAAGAAACAGGTTTCGATAATTGTGTGAAGACTGGAAAAGAAGACTCACTGTTATTTTAAAACTAAGGGTGTGTTTCTGTTAGATACTTTTGAGAAGATGAGTAATTTGGTTACTCCCTGAATACGTTTGCTAGGAATATTATCATCGATGTGTTGTTCAAGGGTGGGCATGCGGGTACTGCTCTTAAGTTTTTGAGAGAGACCCAGTATCCTAATTGTTTTGACATTTAACATAATGGTATGTAAATTTGGGAGAGACACAGTATGCTCAACTTCAGCACCACTCCCCCAACCATACGACAAACACAACCCCCACCCAATTTTAATCCATCAAACCTCCCTAAGATGACAATACCAACCACAACATCAAACCCCTAAACACACTAAATCGCCAGTAAGCCATCAAACACACCAAAATCAACAAACAAAGATATGGGTATTTCAAAAAGAGAAACTCATATAGAGAATGAAAGAAGACTCACCATCTCAACCTCTTGACCTTCGTCGCCGCCGAAAAGGGTAAGAGGAATAACATCTCTTCCTCCACCGGCCTCCATCTTCTTCCCATCTTCATCACCTCGCCAATGTCAGCCACCATTGAGAATAAGGAAACGAGAAAGAGAAGAAAAGCTTAAGGAAATTTTTTTTTGTTTCTTCTCTTCTTTTTTTATTATTATATGGTGGGTGACTATTCCCCCCCCCCCCCCCCCCCCCGAAGTTCCGAATGCACCCACCCTCTTTCACAAAATAAAAACCCTAATCAATATCAAACCCAATGAAGACCTAGCTCAAGTCCAAAATATATAAAAAAATCAACCCAAGCCCAAAAGAACAATAACACCAATTTATAAACTCCCCCCACATTTTTATTCTATATAGTAATGGCAAACAAAAAATCTTTTTCCCAATAAATGAGATTACAATATACGCCACAATTAATAAATAAGAAATTTTTATATTTATTTAATTAGGCGGGTATTACAATATATACAACTCAAAAGAATCTCGTCCCGAGATTCGGTAGAGGAGGGTAAGTAGGAAATTAATTTTAAATAAACAAACTACACATCACATGGACAAACAAATAGCTCATACGTATGCTCATAACTTAATGAAGATAATCACACAAAAATATAAAAATATTTTCAGTAAGTACAAAAATTACGGGGTGCTACAGACCAGGTGTAACGACCCGATCCGCACAGTAAGATATTGTCCGCTTTGGGCCCAACCGGCCCGCACGGTTTTAAAAAGCCTCTTACTATGAGGATCTAACCTCGCACATAAATAGCACATCACCATCCCGCATCCAAGCGATGTGGGACTATGATCTCCCTTTGGTAGCTAGTCCAACCCCTCTTGGGATCCACAGGCCTGTTGGGCCTATTGGGCTCCAACCCTCACCCTCACCCTCAGGTCTGCCCACACAAGGGTCTCACAGTCCACCCCCCTTAGGGCCCAACGTCCACGTCGGCACACTTTCGACTGGGTCAGGCTCTGATACCATTCTGTAACAACCCGATCCGCACAGTAAGATATTGTCCGCTTTGGGCCCAACCGGCCCACACGGCTTTAAAAGGCTTCTTACTATGGGGATCCAACCTCGCACATATATAACACATCACCATCCCGCACCCAGGCGATGTGGGACTATGATCTCCCATTGGTAGCTAGTCAAACCCCTATTGGGATCCACATGCCTATTGGGCTTCAACCCTCACCCTCAGGTCCGCCCACACAAGGGTCTCACACCAGGGGTCTAAATTTTTTCATAACTTGGCTAACAAACGCAGATTTTTTAACTCTATTGAAGCTCTTAGCATGGGGCAGGAGTTGGTAGTGGATGATGTCAGCATCAGAGATCTCATGATCTCTCATTTCAAAGAGTGTTTATATGAAAATGAGGAGTGGCGGCCTTTATTCTCGGGGATTATCTTTAGGTCAATCTCCCAGCCTATGGCTACTTCCTTGGTTGAGAATTTTTCAGAGATGGAAATTAGAGCGGCAATGCAAGAGCTCAAATCTGAAGTTTTTCCAGGTCTTGATGGTTTCTCAATGGTATTCTATTTGAAAATGTAGGAGGTAATCAAAGTTGATTTTATGAAAGTTATCGAAGATTTTAACTCTAGAATTTATTTGGATTGACGGTTGAATACCACTATCATCTTGCTTATTTCCAAATGCGCGGGAATGCGGACAGTCAAGGATTCCAGACATATCAGTATTTTGAATGGGGCCTATAAGATCATTGCTAAGGTGCTGGCTGATAGATTGAAAAAAGTTCTTCATTCAGTCATTTATCCTTTTCAGAGTGCAACAGTCAGTGGAAGACGGTGGTTGATAGCCCTTTGATTGCCAATGAAATTATTGATTCCAGGAAAAAACAAGGAGTTCCGGAGCTCGTTATCAAATTAGATTTTTCTAAGACAATGTTTCTTGAAGATACTTGGATTTGGTAATGGCTCGCATGGGGTTTGACTCCAAATGGATTCATTGGTTTCACATTTGCAGATCTACAACCAATTTCTCCTTGAAGATTAATGGTCAGTTGCATGAGTTTTTCAATAGCTATAAAGGCTTGCGTCAAGGCGATCCCTTGTCTCATTTTCTCTTTACTTTAATAGTAGAAGGCCTAACCCAAATGACTCTTAAAGCGGTTGATGCTGGCCTAGCGTGAGGTTTCTCTGTCGCAGATGGTAGTCCTCATGTTTCTATTATTCAGTATGCAGATGATACTATTTTTTTTTGTGATGTCTTTGCTACTTAGGTTTTTGCTCTAAAAAGAATTATGTTTTGGTTCGAAGTTATTTTAGGAACTTTCACAAATTAGTGGTGTTGTCTATTGGAGATGTCCCTCATTTGCAGCAGTTGGCGGGTTTATTTGGTTGTGCAGCGGGTCAGTTTCTAGTTAAGTACTTGGGCGTGCCTTTGGGTGCTAGTTTTAAAAGTAAAGCTGTGTGGGATGAGACGATTTAAATGATGGAATAAAGACTAGCGCCTTGGAAACGTAAATTCCTCTTAAAAGCAGACAAATTAGCTATTGTCCAATCCACTTTAGCTTTTATCCCTGTGTTCATTCTGTCTTTTATCAAGGTTCTCTCTTCAATACCAGCCAAGATGGAACAGATCATACACGACTTCCTTTGGGGTTCTACTCAAAACTCTAGAAAGATGCATTTAGTGGGTTGGAAAAAAATTTGTTGTCCCAAATCTCAAGGTGGATTGGGCATTCGCCAAGTGACCACTTTCAATTTTGCTTTACTTTCTAAGTGGCTTTGGCGATTTGCAGAAGAAGATGACAATTTATGGAGATCGCTCATCATTAATAAATATGGGAGCAATAGATGAAAGTGGGATAAGAGAACTAAGTACTCTCCCTATGGATGCTTTTTGTGGAAGTCCATCTCTCGGTGCGCAAGTGTTTTCTACCCGCACACCTCTATTCGACGTGACAATGATGATCTCATCTCTTTCTGACGTGATTCTTGGTGTAACAACAAACATCTGAAGGATCTGTTTCCTATGTTGTTTATCATTAACAATAAAAAACATGGGAGATTTAGCAATTTTTTGTTTAATGACGATTATTGGGATCTTTTCTTCCGTAGACCCTTAAATACTGGAGAACTAGAGGAGGTCACCAAATTAATGCATCTGTTGAATAATCAGATGCTCTTGGAGGGCCCTGATAGTTTGGTGTGAAAAGGTAAAGGTGTAGGCTTATTGGTGAAAGAATTTTTTGATATGTTGGCTGCCTCTCATTATGAGACTCATTCCAACCCCTTCAATTCATCTCATAAGAATCTGGTTTGGGTGAAAAATCTTTTTCCTAGGATAAATTTTTTTAGTTGGTCAGTGTTGCATGAGAGAACCTTGACTAAAGATAGGTTAAGGAAAAGAGGAATCCACATAGGAAGTCTTTGTGTGCTTTGTAATGAGATTGACGAGACGTTGGATCATTTGATGTTTCACTACAGATTCTCCAAATCCATTTTGGAGCAGTTTATTGTCAGAATTTTGATGTTTCAAGGTTCCATTTTGGATTGGCTAAGTTGGTGGTCCCATGCTAATCCTGTCTGGCGGGCAGAGTGGTTATGGCGTAGGGTTCTTTACGTTCTCATGTGGTGTGTGTGGAAAGAGAGAAATATTTGGGTTTTTGAAGGGCTTAACATATCAGAGCATTCTATTTTTATCAAGATTAGGGAATTGTTGTGGATGATGGGTTCGACTTGTAATTTGTTCAGGGACTTGGTTTTTGACACCTTCATGGTGTCTTGGCATTCCTTGATGTAGGAATGATTATCTTTGTCATTTGTTTTCTTTCTTACCTTTAATAAACATTTCCGTGTTTGGTCAAACAAACAAAATAGTACATTAGATAATTTTATAAAAAGTGATTATCTTGAGTAGGTTGGTTGCTTCATGTCAGTAATATATTCCATTTGAAGTGATGTTCAAGTTAAACAACTCTTCAATCCAGGATGACAATTATGAAATGCTACATAAGCGTCCAATTTTTGTTGAAGTTGTAATGATCCTGGTGAACTTGAATTCTTGAATCACCGACATAGAACTGAAATTGGTTTATAGGAAAGATTTGTAATTCATTATTTTTCATAGAACTTGAATATTAGGTGAAAACCCCAGTTAAAAAAAACCTAAGGTATGGGTAAAATAGTCCAAAAATTAGTTTTTACTGGTAAATGATGTGGACTTCACGATTCCGTCAAAAAATGAGTTTTAGACTCAATTAGTTTTTAAAATAATGATCAAACTCTAATAGGTATAAAATAATAAGTGCCAAACTAAAAAAAACCAAAAATATTTAGAGGTGTATAGCTTGTTAATTAGAAAACATATAACATGACTCAAATTAATGTGGGAAAGTGATGTGTTAGAGTGTCGATGAACATTTCACTTCGCCTTCGATCTGTTTGTGGATAGACCGATCAGATAATTAAAATGATTTCATATGAGGTTTTTTTTTTTTGACATGTTGCAAAACATTCCATGTGTAGATTTCATACAATGGTACCAATAAAATGAGAAATCCGACTGAATTTGAGTCTGATTAGGCAGATATGGTTTCTGACACGGATCTTACATTAGAAGTCCATCCAAATCCAAATATAGTCGGAAATTTTTTTTTTTCTTCTAATAATATGTAGCTTTTTAATGTGCTAAAGTTGTACTTATATCTTAGATACATTAAAATTAGATTTTAATGTTGTTATCTTGCATGGTGTACACACCTTAGTTGATGTCGTTAAATTCTCATTTGAGTTTTAATTCTATGCTAATTTCATGGACTTTAAATATTTATGCTTATGCATTTTTTTCAATGAATTTTAACATAAAATAAGTAGCCAATCTGAATTTAATCCGCTCCGAAAAACCATATCGATCGGATTGACCCGGGTCAGATACAGTTAACATTTTACCATTTTGTCCAGATATAGTATTGGATGTTATGATCCGATCGGACCGATCGAATCATGTATCATATAATTCGGATCCGAATACGGATACTTAGTGTATTCGTACTAGATCCGGCCCATTTTATGCCCTATGTCATTTCCATTGTTATCCGAAATCATGGGCCTACGTCCAACACACCCAATGTATGAGCCCAATGGGCCTTAACCCAAGATAAAACCTCTCCCAAGACTCGTAACTGAACAACACTATACCACCTGTACGGAAATACCCCCACAGATTCCTCTTTCCTCCTATTCCAGACGCTAGATTTCCCCAAGGGTATTTTAGTACCACAAAAAAAAACTCATTTTTGAAACTTTGATTTCTTTCACTCTCTCTATGACTTGTAATCGCTTTGTTGCCAAATCTCTTTGAGTTCTGTCTTCGATCGATTGCTTGATCTCTCTCTCTCCTCATTCGGCCCTTTTGTTTTCTCAACATTCGAAACCCTAATTTCATCTCTCTCTGTCTGTGTTCGTCTCTTCATGGTAAGTTTTGATGATTTTGATTGATTTTGGTAACTGTTGTTATTGTTCTTTGTTTGCAATTCTGTTTTAGGGTTTCTGTATTTGGTTGATTTGGAGTGATGGGGTGATTTAAAGTTTATATTTTGAGTAATTTTTTGTTTTCATTTTGTTTTGGTGGCAGATTGGAGTGTAGAGAGTGGGAATTTTGATGGGGAGTGGGCCTGTGTTGAAGAAGGAGTTGGAGTTGTTGAAGGCACAGGCGGAGGTTTTCGATTCCTTTGGTCGAGCCCGGTTGAGGAAATCGAAGGATGGGTTGGTGAGTGATGGAGATGGGGATTGGAGAAGGAAGAAGAGGAAGGTGAATGATGATGTGGAGAAGGGGAAGGAGAATGTGGAGGGCGGTTCGATTGGGTTGGGGAAGGTTGAAAGTAATTTAGAGGGATCGAAGAGTCCAAATAAGTTTTTGAGTGCTTTGAATGAGGAGGAAGGGAAGGGGGATAGTTTTAATCCTCCTTCAGCAAAGGGTCCTGAGGGTAAGGTTTTGATTGAGAATGAGGAAAGGAGTAATTTAGGTGAATGTATGAGTAAGGACGAGCCGAAGAGGCGGTTTACTCCTTCAGCTTTAAAATGCATGGTTTTACCTGATGGGTTGGAGGCTACTAGCGTGGTAGAAGGGGTTCAAGTGGAAAACCCAGTTGTTGTTAAAGAAGGTATTGTGATAGAGAATAGTTTAATTAGTACGCCTGTTAGACGGTTTACCCGTTCGGCATTGAAATGTTTGGTCCCTGATGGAAATGAGATGAAGGATGTTTTAGTGGATAAACCCTTGAAGCAATCTGATAATTTGAATGCAAAACTGAAGGCTGAATCTCCAGTGAGGAATATGGATAGAGAGTTGCAAAATACTTCTCCTAGTGGTGAAGCCCATACGAATTGTGAGGGAAGAGGTATCAGGGAAGAGGAAGCTAATGTAGGAATCACAAATTTGAAAAAACATGATAATGAGGGAGTGAAGAGTGTTTGTATAAAGAAACCAGAGGTGCAGGTCACTCGTTTTACTTCAAAAAATGGGCCAACACCATCTGTACCCGAGGAGGAGCAGAGTGAATCAATGAAGAAAACTTCAGCACAATTGAGCTGTTTAGTTTCAGAATCTAAAATAGAGTCTATTCCTACTGACGATAGGATAGTGCAAAATGATTCAGCAGAGAAAAGCCCAGGTGAAAAAGCAAAGTTGCAGGTTAAGGATGGTAAAATACATGATGCTTCAGAAGAGAGACATCTGAGGCGGTGTACGCGTTCAGTTTTGAGAGAAAAGGCGGAGCTATTGGATGTACGTTTACCAGACACTTCGAGTGGTGGTTCTACCATATCTGAAGATGTTTGCGAGAATGGCACAACTGCAAGAATTCATCAGGAAACAACTGAGGTTACTAGCGAAATAAAAGTATCTAAGAAGAGCCTGAAAATGAAAAAGTACAAAATGACTGGCTACAGGGCACTTCTTGAGACTGGTATGCTTGAGGGTTTGTCTGTTAAGTATGTTCTTAAAGGCCGGAAGGTACCATTTCAAGCTTCAGTTTTCTTTATCTCGTGACTATGAATCTAATTGAGTTTACTTCTGGTTGAGATTTGTTTGTTGGCAATTTTCTTTAGAATGAAGGACTCCAGGGCATAATAAAAGGTTGTGGGATCTTATGTTCCTGTACTTTGTGCAAAGGTTGCGAGGTGAGGCTTTCTTTCACCATTTATTTTATGCTTCATATGTCCTGGTTATTAAGCCACCGAAGAATTGAGTTACATGCTTGATTTCTTCTGACAAAGCAGGTGATTGAACTTGGGAAATTTGAGCGACATGCTGGTGGTACAAATAGAAATCCTGCATACTATACGCACTTGGATAATGGAAAGAGCTTAAGTGATGTGCTGAATGCATATAAAAGTGCTCCATTTGAAGTAACGATTCAAAATGCAATTAGTCTTTCACCTGTGGACAGTGGTATCTGCTTGATGTGCAAACGTGAGTCTTTCTTACACTTGTTTGTTCATTAAAACTTCAAAGTCATCTTGTCATTGTAATTATACAAGCTTTGCTTTCTCTAGGGGCTATTCAAATCTCATCAACCATGAGAAAAGTCTCGCTTTGCAATTCTTGCTTGGAATCACAAGAATCACTAGCAAGTCCTGCTTGCTCTGCTAGTATGGCTTCTAGGTATGTTTGGATTTCACTAATTATCCTCTGCAAGGAAGTTGTCTCCTGCACTGTACCAAATATGTGGCTATTGCGGTTCTCTCCTTGCAATTATGGTTAATAGTTTTTTCATTAAGTTAGATCATAAAATTAGTTTCTGGGCATTGAGATGTTGTTCGAGTTAATGTGGGCCCTAATATTTTATCTAGTTAGATTGTATGTTCTACATTTGGGGTAAACCCGTAAACCTTTGCTTCTTTAGCTACTATTGTCATTCCTATTATCTTACTGGACCACCTTTGTCATATTAGTGCTTTGAAATTCAAAGAGCGCATGTTTGAGATTAAAAAAAAGAAAAAAAGACTGGGCCTCCAGTAATTCTCTCTTTACCATAATGCATTGTGGGGGACTCTTTTGTTATGAAATGTATGGGAGAAAGAAATAAGTAAAAAAGAAAGAAACTTGTCATTATGGTTCTTTATTTGGTTTGTGTGAGTAAGGTAACCCATTAGAATCTATCAATGTACATTTCTAACAAGCTCAATAGTGACTTTATGCGTTTCCTAACTAAAGTATTTATTATCGAGTGTAACTGTTCATTTAGAAGCATGAGAGGTTATTTTTTAATTTTGTTCAGAGTATTGAAGGTGCAGATTACACATTGACAGATAATCAATCTAACCTGATCTTCGGTAAGCTGGATAGATTCCTTAAAAATAGCTATTGGGAAGAACATTGTGGTTGGTTTGGATCACACCCAATGCTCGTTTCAGGTGGCATTAGATCATCCTGGAAGATTAAATTCTTTCTTTACTTTTTTGATATATGGGTAGATTGCATTCATGTACATTATGTTGAGCTTAATGGGTGCCAATTTATTCTGAAAGTGGAGTAATGGTGGAAGAAATATGGCAAAATGGCTCTGCTAGTTACATGTTTTTGTCAAATTTAAGGAGGTTAAGATGAAGCTAAGGGAATGGTGTAGAACTTAGAAGGGGTTTATGGAAGCCACAATTGTGTCCCTTGTGAACATATGGTAGACATAGTGGAACTTGATACTAAAGTGGAGAACAGACCGTTATGATTTTAGACTTTGATCTAGCGTATCCAGTATCCCAAAAGGTGAAGTTTGGAAAACTTCCACGGGAGGATAAAAGAAAATGGAGGAGAAAATAAATTATTGGTATAACAAAAAACAAATTCAAAATGCATTTATTTGCTACCCATAACCATTAATTATTCTACATGGGTCAAGTCTGGTCCAGCTCCTAAAGTTGTCGGAATCATAACAATTTCCATGTTGGTTTTAGTTCCTAAATGATTATGGTTATGGTTCTCTAGCACATAGTACCAAAATCAAAATCATTTTATCTCGTTCCAGTTCAATTCCAGTTTCTTATGGGTTCAAATTCTTAAATATTTCAACTTTTTTGTTAAATAATTGTTTTCATAATTTTAGTAATTTAGTTTATCCAATTTTTGTAAAGCTTGTTAAGAAAAACTAAAGTATGTTAAACTAGCTTTCTTACCAGTTTTATAAGATGCCTAACAAACCCTAATGGGACGTTCGACAACCTAAAGCACAAGCACTTCATATCTTCTTCTTATCTTAGTAGAACTTATGCTACAAAATAGGTTTTTATTTTCGTAGTTAGTTTGGTTAGATCTCATGTACAAGAGAGAGAAAAAGTTGAGGATGTGTGTAAAAGATTAAGGAATGGGTAGTTATTTCCATAAGCCAAAATATTCACATGTCAAAAGCATATATAATTGGCATCAAATTTAAGCCAAAAAAAATAACTCCTTATAAGTTGAAAGTTTGGAATTCCCAAGCAAAAGCAACACGTGAGTTCTTGAACGCCTCCTAAATAGATGTCTTTTGACTTTCTTACATTGTGACAGAATAAATACGAGTTTACTAACCTTGACATTTTTAACCCTGTAAGAATGCAAGTGGGTATTATACATTTGGGTTTAACATAAACACCCCTTTTCCCTTGAAAATTTCCTCGGAAATTTTTTATCCAGAGTATTTTGCCAACCATGCACATACATGCCCTAAATAAAAATCACAAATTAAGAGATAACTACGCTCGAACCTGGGTTTATTTCTGGGCGAGATCTTCCTCTTTAGTCATGTTGGTGTAAAATGACCCAAACATCATACAATTGATGGACGGCTCGAATACACCAATTAGGACCTATTCAATCTTCATTCAAAGCGAAGTCGTTATCAAGAATATTTCATTTATGATCCGAATGTATGTCGAATACGCCTTATACGCAAATCCTTTTCATATCGCAAAAACACGAAGGGTTTTGATTTGGAAATATTGTAGACGAAAAGGAGAAGACCAATCTCCAGGAAATCTCAAATTACAATTATCTCCTTTTTAAAAGTGTATTTAAGCCAAACGCCTTAAACCTTGAGAATCTCATATATGCAAGTCTTCTATCTAGAGATTATCGAAAACAACAAGAAAGGAGGCAGTTGTATGAAAGAGAAATCTAGAAACAATGATTCATTCACAAAAGGGGTGTTTATGTTAAACCCTATAACATTAAGCAATTTCATTCCTTGATAGAAAGCCTAATCCCGTCCCTTGGATTAAAAAAAAAACTCTAGAAATCTTTGTTACAATGACACAGATACGACTATTGACACGGATATATCTAACATGGATACGAGAATCGATACGAGGAACACGCCGTCCAAAAATACACGACATGGGAAACGTTGGGAACTCAATTGTACATTTTAGTATTAGTTATTATTTCAACGATCATGTTTGCTACTCATATACTACTAACTTGTCGTAATATGCTTGTAACTTCAGTAAAGAATTGAAAATTAATAAAATATCTTTAAAAAGTTGATGATTATAGTAAGGAGTGTATCATGAAGTATCTGTGAGTGTTGCATGGAGTATCTATGAGTGTTGATATGAGTATCCAATATGATATGTGGTCAACGCATTTGTTTTTTATCTTTTTTTTGTAGAAATAGAGTTTCCTTGTTACAAAGGAAAAAAATGTGTCCATAACCATAAAATCTTTTATGGAATAAATTGGTAAAGTCATATATAAACGTGTCATTAAAAAAATTTGGTTGTACTATAATTCTTTAGTTTAAGAATACTACCCCCATGAGATCTCCACAACTACTCTTCTAAAAACTTGTTGCACCCATGTCCGACACATATCCAACACTAACTCTTGCCTGACACGCCTTTGACACTCAGACACGTGGTCAACGTGTCGGCGGGTGTTAGACACTTAGTCAACTTGTTGGAGACACTTCTAATACACCTGAAACTCGGTGAGGACACAATTAGGACTCGTCAACCAGCTTTACTTTATTTTTTTTTACTTTTAAGCGGTTGTAAATAACCAGCAAATTTTAAGGTAGGTTAATAATCCATTTGAATAGAAATACTTTTTCAATTTTGCAATTCAAGACAAAGAGGCCGATGAAAATCCAATGAAGCACAAAGGTAACCTATTTTTCTTCTTATTCTTCTTCATCTTCTTCTCTATTCTATTTTTTCTATACTTCGCATTTTTCTTGCAACAAATTATTATCTTCTTCTTCACTTTTGTACCTCTCATTTTCTTCTATACTTTTTTCTTCTTCATGTTCTTCCCTTTCTACTTGCAAATACGAAGGCGCTCGGTTATTGTAGTTTTTATTTTTTATTTTTTCTATTGAAGTTCTTTTTTTATTAGATTATTATTCATGTTCATATGACTTGTATAAAAAAAAAAATATGACCCGTCGCCGAGTCCTAGTTTTTTGGAAAATTGTCGGCTTGTCGGTGTTAGATGCATATTTGGACCTCCAAGCCACTTAATATTTTTAAATGGAAGAAACAAATATGCACAAGTGTTGCACTTGTGATTTTATTTGGTAATACTTTGCACTAAATTCAAATCCTTTAATTTCAAAAATAAAAGAATTGACTGATTAGACAGTCAATGCACCAACTTTAATATTATTCTGCTATTGGATATGCTCAACCCTAGTGAACTAGAAAGGTGGATTTCGTAGATTCAGTGTAGTTAAGGCGTTGATGCGGACGAGCCTGAAAATGCCTCAGAGGCGAGGCGGTTTTTAACATTTTTTAAAGATTATTTTCTTATAATAAATTGAAACATATTTAGATTTTTCCAATTCAGTTTTGCCAAAAATTATTCATATTTCAACTAGTTCAACTTCAAACCTAAATGAAAAATAGATCATATTAAAAAATTATTCATTTTTCTAGTTCAACTAAAATTATTCATATTTCAACTTCAAAACTAAATTATTCATTTTTATTACTAAATTATTCATATTCCAATTCTAGTTCAACTAGATCATTAAAAAAACAATCAGCAGACTGATCATTAAAAAAAACAGAACAGATCATTCAGCAGACATATCATTAATATCATTAATATGAACAGATCATATTAAAAAACGCAGCATGAACAAATGAAGCAGGAACAAATGCAATTTGATCATATAAATGAACACATGAACAAATGCAATTTGATCACATAAATAAAAACGCAGTAGACAGAACAACGAATAGCAGCAGACAGAACAGAAGAAGAAGAAGAATCAAATGAAGAAAAACGCAGCATGATTAAAAAAACGAACAGATAATATTAAAAAAAATGCAACATGATTAGAAGAGGAAGAAGATTAAAAGAAGGAAATAAAAACGCAGCAGTCTGTGACTGTTCAAATGAACAAATCATAAAAAAATAAAAACGCAGCATGATTTGAAGAGGGAAGAAGATTAGAAGAAGAAGAAAGTAAGAAACATACCTGATTTGCTGATTTGAAGGAAGCAAGAATCTGATTAGAAGGAAATAAACACAGCAATGAGCAGCCCCCAATTCTCGATCTCGACTAAAAAACTGTAAATAACCCCACCCCAAACCCTAAAAGACAATGGGCTTTTGGGCTTTTTGGGTTTTAAGCTTTAAAATGAATGAGGCGGTCCGAGTCGTTTGAGGCGTGAGGCCGTCTGAGGCGGACCGAGGCAGACACCTCACTTTACCGCTCCGCCTTGTCCCAATTTGAGGTGTCCCTTTGCCAAACCGCCTTAAGGCGCGCCCAGGCGTCCGCCTTAACAACAATGCGTAGATTCTGACGTTAATTGTTGGTATCATTAGCTTGTATTGAATTCGTATGCTAAAAAGCACAAAAGAAAAGGAATATTATATGTTAAAGACCGATAAAAATTCAGTTCTAGACCAATTTTCTCAGTGATTTTTTTTATTTACATGCCAATATTGTTCATCCACCCAAATTTTTTTGGGGCAAGCATATTAATAACCTGAACAAAACCACTTAAAATCAGTGTTAAAATAAAATCCGATTTTGCTAACTTTTTATTCACAAATTTAACTAAAAACCATCCTTAATTGGTCATTTCAAAGTGATCCAATTATGAACTAAAGCCTTACCATTTTAGAGGCAAAATCTTTGCTTTATGTTCAACTACTAACTATAGTAATCTATTGTGATTATAGAATTGCTTTCTTATCTAATTTCCTTAAATATTTCTTAATTGGATGGAAACGTAAACTAACTGAAAAACATGTTTGACACTGTCTTCACTACCAGGCTGCCTATTTTACCCAAATGATCGTTACCCACCAAGAATCAGAATAGAATATGTTGGTTTTGGTACCCATTATGTTCCAATGAGTATAAACACCCCTTTTGTGAATGAATCATTGTTTATTTGTTTCTAGAATGCTTTTTCATACATCTGCCTCCTTCATTTTTGTTTTCGATAATCTTTAGATAGATGACTTGTATATATGAGATTCTTAAGGTTTACGGCATTTTGCTTAAATACATCTTTTAAGAAGGTGAGAGTTGTAATTTGAGATTTCCTAGAGATTGGTCTTCTCCTTTCGTCTACCATCTTTTCAAATCGAAACCCTTTGTATTTCTGCGATATGAAACGGATTTGTGTATAAGGCACATTCGACATACATACGGATCATCAATGGAATATTCTTGATAACGTCTTCGCTTTAGGTTGAATAGGTTCTAATTGGTGTTTCTGAGCCGTCCATCAATTGTATGATGTTTGGGTCATTTTACACCAACTTTGACTAAAAAGGAAGATATCTCGCCCAAAAAAAACCCAGATTCTAGCATAGTTATCTCTTAATTTGTGATTTTTATTTAGGGCATGTATGTGCATGGTTGGAAAAATGCTCTCGAGAAAAAATTTCAAGGGAAAAGTTTGCTTAGTCTGAAGCAAAGTTTTCACAGTGAAATTTTGAGCTCGAGTTTTGGAAAGTAAAATTTTTCTTTAAAAAATTACTTTCCAGCCAACCAAACATGCCTTTTATAGTTTATAAAGCATACTTTTACATAAACTCTTAAAAGTAGATACCATTGTTATGACTATACTGTAAATTGGAAGAATTTGCTTGAGTTACAATCCGGTTTTCTTTGATTTGGTTGTAGCTTCTTTGTTGGTTTTTTGTGCTTGGTGATTGTAGGCTACGTTGGTCTCTCTTGTATCTTTGCTCCTTTTCTAGTGAACTTTATTTTTCTAGTGAGAAAAAAGAAAGGTTCAATTGAAAATTAATTTGAAGAAAACTGAATGATTACATAGGGATGAGTTTTGATTTCCTGTGATAATATATTTGGTAAGACAGTAAAACCGCTCATGGACTGCTTATTTAGGTGATCCATTTGTATTACAAGGTGCTCGATAAAGAAGGATTGATTTAGTGCATTAGGCTATTCAGAATTAAGTGGAGGAAATCCAACAAGTTATTTCAATTTGTCATATATTTCTACCATGCTTTATTAAAAACAAAGTATATCGTTTTCAGGACAAAAATACTATTATGTTTATGTGCTTAGTATGACGTGGTCAATGATACTAAAGGTGGAATCTTTGTACCGTTTGATTAATTTTTGTTCTCATTTGTTAGATCTAATATATTTACCAATTTTTCTATTTATTGGTCCAAGTTAAGCCGCATGGCAACCTATAATGCTTCCATTCATGGATTTGACTGTCATAAAGACCTTTTATTTATTTTCAGAAAGGCATTTGTACATTTTTCTACACCTTTATTTATTGTCAGAAGTTATGTCACATGGCAACCTATGATGAACACCGTTTGCTTGATGAAAGAAGGGTGCCTGTAATGCCACAACACACTCTTTTATCAAGGATACCTATTCTGATAACCACCCATATTTAGATCACAATCACTCTTTTTATTAAGGACGTGTAAGAATTGTAGTCGTGACGTGGTGATGGAGGAGATGGTGGTAGTTTGTAAAATGAATGGGGGTGTCATTAATTTGTCTAGTGTGGGTGGTTTATAAAGGAGCTAGGTTGTTATTAGTTTGTCGATGGTTTTATAAACGAGTTAGGGTGTCCTTGCGTCTACATGGCGCTTGTTCCGAATTAAATATGTATAATAATGATGGTAGTTAACAACACATTTAGTTAATAACACCTCATACTATTTCTTGCTTAATATCCAAATCTAGTAGTTATACATTTTCTTAGTTAATATATACAAACTTAGTTAACAACTTAATTTAAATTTCATAGATAGATGGATGAAATCGGTTACAGTTTTTGCCCCCTATACTCTATGCTCTTCTGAACTCTGACGATAACTACATGTATCTCTGCAACATAAGCCTTGAATAGTATTTTGGCTGATTATTTCTCCGCCATTTTTTGCTTCTGTTGTGCTCAACATCGCTTTGTCCATCTGTAATCACCTATTTCTTGAGTTTATGCAGGCCATTGCGGGCAGTTGCGGCTCCGAAGTCCTCTGGCAGTGGTGTGAAATGTCTTTCCAAGAAAAGCCAGATCAGTCAAAAGAAGTTAAGGTCATCAAAACTAATTTTGACTCCAAAATCTTCTGGCAGCGTTTTAAAGCACATCTCAAAGAAAAGCCAGAGTGGTCAAACAAAGCTCGGGTCGTCAAAGCTAATTTTGACTCCAAAGTCCTCAGACAGCATATCAAAGAGTATCTCTGGGCAGAATCCATCTCGTCGAGGAAGGCTAACAAGAAAGTTGGTTATCCTTTATTTGGTTAAAATTATTATTGTCATGATACTGCAAATGAATTTTTCTCAGTTTTACTTGTTTGGACAAGTTTCTTAATATCCTTTCTTTGTATGTTTATATAGGGATTTGCGTCTGCATAAGTTGGTGTTTGAGGAAAATGCCTTACCTGATGGAGCAGAATTAGTTTATTGTGCTGAAGGAAAGGTTTGCAAAATAGAATTGTTGCAAGGGAACACTCTTTTTCTTGTTGCTTTTCTTTTTGTTACTGATATTGATACTTTGATGGACAGAGAAAGCTATTGGGGTATAAAAAGGGTTTTGGAATACTTTGTAGTTGCTGCAAGGAAGTGGTATTCTTCTTTCTCCTGAACTTTTGACACCTTTCATTTTGCATCTTGTGTACTGATTTTCTTATAATGAACAGCTCAGTGCTTCACAATTTGAAACTCATGCTGGTTACCAGCAACGTCGCAAGCCGTGAGTACTTCTAAATTACATCTTTACCATTTGACAGGTATTATTTATTCGATTTTAATTCAAAGTTTTCTCCATACAGTTACTTGCACATTTTCACATCAAACGGGGTATCACTTCATGAATTATCGCTATCTCTATCCAAAGAGAGGAAGTTCTCTGCAAATGACAATGATGACCTCTGTACTATCTGCGCTGGCTTTGGAGATCTTTTGTTATGTGATGGATGTCCTAGGGCCTTTCATAAAGGTGAAAATTGCAATCTTGTCAACGACTAATATGTTTTTACCATATTTTCACTGTTCTGATTGCTGCAATTGTTGATTTGTTGTTGTTAGTATTGTTTTTATCATTCTTGTGTTCATTAAGTTGCTCAAAAAGTTTGTCATAAAATTCTTAGTGAAACCTAACCTTGTGGAGGGTGAAACTTAACTCAAGGCTCTAATAGACCATTCTTTCATTTGTTCTTCTACTCAAATGGAACCAGGCAAACACAAGGGAAAATGTTTTCTTCTCCAGGGAATAGCCCATGCGGCTTCATGACAAGAATTTGCTGACATTTCTGCTGTAATTGTTCGCTACTATTGACTAAGTTGTTTTATTTTCATATGATTAAGCTGCTTAATCAGTTCTTCAGCTACGTTGGCTGTCCACTAGATTGGCTCTTCCGACTTCTACAATGTGATGGTCTTACTTATTATTGTCAAAATATGGTGGTACTTGGTTGAGAATAATTTTTCTTAAATCCAGGGCTCATGCAGTATCTTCCTTCATGAAACGTGAGAATTAATTCAGGGACCCCCTTGTGTTAAGGTTCTCGTCATCGTCATAATATTGATAGGAAATTTCTAGATATTGGAATTTTAAATATGAGATAGCGATTTCGGGGTCATCTGTTTTCTGCCTTTCGACAACACATTTTAGGGAGTGTTAAATTATAGAATACTAAGAAAATTCGTATTCTTATTCTTGGAGAATTGAAGACCACATATGGATCTTTAAATCAATAAAGGATGAATTTGGAGGCATATATCTAAGGTTCTCTTATGTATCATTAGGAGGAAGTGCCCTAAGTAAAGGAAGGGTATCTATTACTCAGGTTTAATACCTAGAGATAATGTTTAACTCTCTTGCTGTGTTTGTTTGAAAATTGAAAAGGCAGGGAGGAAGAATGGCACAACCGAAAATTAGGGTTTGACAAGTTCTCATCTTATATCAGTTATCTCTTGATTAGAAGTTACAGACTTTAGGTATTCGTCCTGTGGGACCTCCTCTGGTCAAAATCCTAGTTGAGGTTCTTTTAGAACATCCTAAATCACCAGTAACTCCTAATAGATGTAATTACAAACAACAACAAAAATCAAAATGTATTTAGGAGCATGTAATCTGTCACCGAAGGCCTGGTTCAGACCATACCACTGTTGCTTGAGATCTCTTTGATCCAGTGGTCCATTTTTTCATCCCTTTGGTTGCTTCATCCCTTTGGTTTGACTGGAATTCATCCTCAAATTTCGCCCCTGTAGGTTGTAACCAAAGGTTATAAACATCCAATTACTCAAAATTGTTGTTAGGTACTCTCCAATACGAAGCCATGAGCATTTCAGGTTCACCCAGTGAAATCTCTAGGAAATGGACCTTCAAAATTTTCAGACTATGAGCACCATCAATCACCGAATCCTCCAGCTTGCTATGGAGGAAGAAACTGTCATTCAATAGCTGATAAACTAAAATCACACAAGTTACAAGATGCTTGGGTTTTTTCCTTAGATTTAGTGATATATTTTCTTCGTCAAAAAGAAATGTAATAAATCAAAAACATTTTAGACCTCTTTTTTTATTGGCTTATCTGAAAATTTCTTCAATATGTTCTTTTGTGATTGATGTGGAAAACTGGAGATATTGTTGAAGAATATATATAACCCCTATTTGTGGACACTGCAATCACTTTGCTTGTGAATGAGACCATAGTTACTTGTTGGCTAAGGTTGTCGTCAAGGAAGCACAGACTTTTCGAAAACTTGTCGTATCTGTGTCGACACGTAACCGACACATGACACTCGCTCGACACGCCTCCGACATGTGTAGACACTTGGTTAACGTGTCGGCAGATGTCAGACACATGGTCAGTGTGGTCAACGTGTCAGACACGCCTCCGATACACTTGAAACTTGGTCAGGACACAGTCATGACTCGAAAATCAACTTTGTTTTATTTTCTTACTTTTATGTTTGCAAATAGCCACGTAATATAATGATTGTTGATCCATCTGAAGTAAATGATTATTTCAATTAAGATTTAAGATAAATAGGGAAAAAAACCACTAAAGCATAGACATCTATGCTTCTTCTTAATCTTTGCTTCTTATTTTTCTCTCATTTGCTTCTTTTCTCCTCTACTTCTTCTTTACTATACTTTTTCTCTACTTTAATTTTTTTCTTGCAACAGTGTCATATTCTTCAAGACACTCTAAGAAGGCACTTTATTAGATTATTATTTATATTTATACGACTTATTAAAAAATAGTATGACGTGTCGATGTGTCCCCGAGTCCTAGTTTTTGAAAAATTGTCGAGTTGGCGTGTCGTGTCCATGTTCGACACGACGCGCGTGTCCATATCCGTACATCCTTGGCTATCGTGGATTGATCCTCATGTCTTGGGTTCGATACCTACCAGCGACATGGGGTGGGAGGGGTTAAGGGAATTAAAAAAAATCTTACACTCTCGAGTCCTTTCAAACATGTGAATGAACACGTATTTGCACATATGCATTTATTCAGTCTCTATTTGTAAGCTATTTCTTTTCTTTTTTAGTTTTAAGATATCTCCACTTTAAGATCGATGTGTCATACACGAGATCATCGATTCACCAATTTCAATTAGCATTTAATGATAGCGAATTTGTTTTTCCTTTCCTTTTTATGAATAATTTTGCAGCAACGAACAACGTTTGTAACCATTGATACTAATGAGGCAAAGTGAAGTAAGCTAGGGACGAGGTCTTGATTGATGTGAGTTGAAAGGGTATCATAGCACCACAATATCATAAGATTCCTGATGTCATAATTACTAGGCTTAAGCGGAAGTATGATGGTTAAAGCCGTAGGGTTTAGCAAATAAATAAACAAACACTGGTCATTCTTGATTACTCTATCAGAAATGAGGATAAAGCCTCATGCCTATTCTACGAGAGCTAGGCCTCAAAAGGGGTATGCTTGATTTTAGGTGAGCCTCCGGGCTTAAACCTTCGTAGCCCTTTCAAACATTGGGCTCAATTACTCGAGACCCCTAATGGTGGAGGAATTTCGAAAACAAACCCCTTTTAAGTGCAAATCCACCATAGCCTAGTGCCCAGTTCGGTCCCAACTTGCTATCCCCACTTTAACCTCGATTTTGGTTGTTTCTTTCAAGCCAAATACCCTCTAAAGATAGCATAAGAAATCAATTCATTACTCACCACAGTACTCTGTCTCGCGAGTGTGTGCAATTGTATTGTGTCCATGAGCACACATCTTATCTGATGATCTCAGTTCTCATTTAAATGTTTTTCATTTTGGCTTGACATTTCGTAGTTTGTTGTACGCATACGCTTTTTTATCCTGTCTATGCTACTCTGGTTGAAAATTCTGTTTTTAATAATTTACGTTTTAACTTGTCTGGCATCTCTTTTCCTTCTTGGTCACGGATCCCTGCATGGCATTTGAAGTTTATAATTAGTAATTTCCATACATCAAATAACAGCTATTGTACACCTATTCTCCAAGTTATTAGAGATGATATCCTTCTGACGATTTTAATTTTCCATAATTTTAAGTCTCAATTATGTGTGTATGGTTTTAGTTTTGATTAGATATGGTTCTTCGCATGGTTATTGCAGATTGTGTGGGTCAAGTAGATGTTCCAAATGACAATTGGTACTGCCCATATTGCCAAAATATGTTTCAGAAAGAAAAATCTTGTGCTAACAATGCCAATGCAAAAGCAGCTGGGAGGGTTTCGGGAGTGGATCCAATAGAACAGATATCCAAGCAATGTATTCGTATTGCTAAAACACCAGAAAATGAATTTGGTGGATGTACCTTATGTAGGTAAGTTCTGGAATCGACATATTTAGCTTATATTTATTTGATTTTATCTCGTCCTACCATACACATGAATCAGGCCAGGTAACAACAAGATTCTGACAACTATCCCTTCTCTTGCATTTACAACCTTATTTATTTATCTGTTTTGTTGAAATATGCAGATCCCCTGTTTTTAGTAAATCTGGATTTCGGCCACTAACGATAATCATATGTGATCAGGTGGTTTTTTTTTTCTTTTCCTTTTTGGTTTATTCATTTTTTAACCAGATACTTTTTTCATTATGTCAAAACGTTTTTGTTAGATGAAAAGGTATGCACATGGAATTGACTGGAATGGTATAAAGTTGCTCATATTTACCTGATTCAAATTTTTGTTTATCAGTGTGAAAAAGAATATCATGTTGGCTGCTTGCAAACTCGTGGTATTGCAGATCTAAAGGTGTGAGCTTCTGTTTCATTTTGCCTTGAAATTTCCCCTGCAAACTGGTTACTTGTTTCATATGTTGATTCCACCTATGTACTATGTAACAGGAACTTCCAGCAGGAAAGTGGTTTTGTAGTTCTGATTGCACCAGAATACATTCTGCTTTGCAAAAGCTGGTTGAGAAGGGACCAGAGAAGCTTCCTGAAGCTATCCTAAAAGTGATAAAAAAGAAGAATGAGGAAAATTCTTCCAGCAATGATATTGATATAAGTTGGAGGCTTCTTTGTGGGAAAACAGCCTGCGCTGACAGTAGATCGTTACTTTCTAAGTCTGTTGCCATTTTCCATGTAAGTATTCAAGTATTCTGTTTAGTACTTAAATTATTTAGTGTGTCACATCTATATATGTATGAAATATGATATTTTTATTTATTTATTTATTTATTTTGATCATCAACTTGGAGGTTACGGATCGAAAAACAGAGTTTTGCTATCTTTCCAATAATGCTTTCTGCACCCAACTGAAGCAAGTATTTGAGATACATCTCAGTGGATGAGTCCACGATACAATGTTGCTTCAGTGGTTATGTATATTGCCTGTCTTTGCTCCAAAAATAAAATTGTGTATTTTTCATGCATGTGTTAGCACATTTATTGCTTATAGATTTACTGTACGTCCCTTTCTTTTTTCATGAGAAGTTTTGGATGACATTTATCCCACACAAATTTTGTTCCTCAGGACTCCTTTGCGCCAATAGAAGATTCGGTAACACACCGTGATCTTATTCCAATTATGGTTTATGGGTGAGCATGCATTACTAATTTTCTTTTCTATGGCCAGTTTTACTTGCTACCTCCTTTTTCCATTGATATGAAATGTGTTCTTCAACTAACAGATAGTTGCTTTCTTTGTTCAATGTTTATAGAAAGAAGATAAGGCAGCAAGATTTTGAAGGGATGTTCTGTGCTGTATTAACAGTGAAGTAAGAAGCTATTTTCTAGGCTGATTTGAACATCATTGCCTTGTGAAGTTATCTTACCATGTATTCTCTTTTCCTATATAGTTCATATGTTGTATCAGCTGGAATACTTCGGGTTTTGGGACAGGAATTTGCTGAACTTCCTCTAGTAGCTACAAGCAATGGTTACCAAGGACAGGTGAGGCTATGATGCTGTGATAAGCACCTCGTCTTTCAGTTCGATGTTTACGGAATTAGGTCTGATTTAACAACTTTTCTAGTAGGTCAGATATTATTTTGACTCTATTCAAATATGTTTGTCAACTTGCGAAGATTTCTTTCTCTTAAATTCTGGAAATTGCTATCAATGCCTCTGCCACATTCTGCACCCTCAACTCTTTCTCAAATTGTTTGACCTGAAAATGTGTTTTGATGAATCGACTATCTTTTGGAGAAGACTAGTTGGTTTTAGCTTCGTAAACGTTCTTTAACATTCCATCAAATGATTTACACGATTGCAATCTAAAAACATCAGTCATGTAGCCAATTGACATGTTGATGTAGAAAGTGTTGAGCACAGATGCTATCAACCTTGAGTAGTATTTGCCAGAGGTATTTCAATATTTTCCAAATGTGCTACGTATTACCTAAAGGCATGTCAAGGCCTTTGCTTTGCATGATATTATCACCTTGTTCATACATGTTTTTCTAGTACCGTTCCCCATCTTACGTGCTTGCACAAACTTTTTTCTTGCTTGATTCAGAAATAGAAAAATGAAATAATTAAAAAAGTGAAAATTTTGCAAGGGCAAAACCCTAAAGTGTATTTTTTGTTCTCAGGGATTTTTCCAGTCGTTATTCAACTGTATTGAGAAACTACTCGGATTTTTGAATGTGGAGAACCTTGTTCTTCCAGCAGCTGAAGAAGCTGTGGCAATATGGACTAACAAATTTGGTTTCCAGAAGATGAGTGATGACCAGGTGAGGACGTCTTTGCAGGATTGTGTTTGATGTTATTGATAATAAAACTAAAAGAATTTTCACACCATGAGATGAACTCTTGACATATATTTTGTGTTGCAGTTGAGCAAGTGCAGAAAGGACTTCCAGTTCACCACCTTCCAAGGAACTACAATGCTGTATAAGCCTATCCGCAAGTGCAGATTAGTTAATAAGTCATCATAGGGTTTATTTTTTATTTAATTTTTCTCCTTCGGTGGTGTTGAAACGGATAGAGTGCAGTGCAGTGCATTGGATTAGAAAGTCCAGGACTTCTGCATCAGAGCTTATATTTTCAAGCTGTGACTTCTTTTTTCAGTTTTCTAAAGCCAAAAAAACAAACAAATAGGATGATGTGAATAGAAAAACACATAGGAACAGAGTTGGTGTCATAGGAACTCCTAGATTTCAAAAATCATAAGGGTTTGGATCTTTTTTTTTTACCTGAGTTCTTTAACTTTCCTGTAGTCTTTGATTTCTGCTCTGAAAGACTTGTAGATTATTTAGTCATCTATATATTGCATATTTGAACTCACCAATTACATCCTGAAATGTTCAGATTTGTTCAATAATCTTTAACTACATTGAGAGCTGATAGCAGTAATTGGCTAAATAGTTTGCTTTAGTTTTCTGTTATACAATTAATTTAACTTTAAACTTGATTTCCAAACAAAAAAGAAAAAAGGAGAGGCGAAATAGCTTCAATCTTCTTGGGAGTTGGCTATGACCTCGTCTTCTACCGAGAAACCAAGCTCATCAAATAAGTTGAGCCTTTTTAAACAACTTGTTTCAGTTGCAAGGCATCTGGTTTAGGCAGTTTTGTGCTTTTGAGTGAAGGCAAACTTTGATATTTACTGCAACGCCTCTGAATCAATGGAAAATTCTGAACAAAAACACTGAAACCATTTAAATTACGCGAACGATGATATTAAACTACTAGCCTCTAGTCTACTCTGAATTTTGAATACCTTTCTGGTTTTCTGTGTGTATGGAACCATTTCATTATGTGTTTGGAAACAAGCATTCTTATCCATCACAAAACACCCAAAGCAAAGTAAACAAAAACTCCATCAAACACACATGATTCACCTCTCCATGTCAATACTTCCATCATGACCAACACCTCCCATTTTTCTCATATTTCTCTTTATCTTTCTTTGCTTAAGAATCCATCAATCACAACTATTGACTCTCCTCCAAGTCACAATCATTAGCTACAACATGTGCAAACATTTCTTACCTCTTACTCCAATCACCATTAGCATTTAAAACATTTATAAAACCATCCAAAATCTTCAACATTCTCCATCAAGAAACCTCATTTTCCCAACAAATAGCAAAAAGCATGAACAACAACAACATCACTCCAACATCCACGACCAAAACTAGCCTCTGCTTTTGGCTTTCAGCCTTCGTTGTCGCTCTCATTTCTGTTATCATTGCTCTCAATACAATTTTTGAGTCCCCAAGTACATCTAGTCTGCAAGTACACATAGTCGATGCAGTGAAATATAGTGGGGTTGAAAAGTTTCTTTCATTACTACAGAATATCACTCGTAGAGGGAGACACCACCACCATCACCACCACCACAGGAGGAGACAGAGATGTCATAAGGTGAGCTGGGGGTCTCTTGTCGCGATGGACTATAATGCAGCACTTGTATTGACAGTAGGTTTGAAAGGATGCGCAAATTTTACTAGTGTGCAGAAGGCTGTTGATGCCTCTCCTGATTATAGTCCATCTAGGACAATAATTTCTATCAACTCCGGCGTGTACAGGTCATTAATTCATCTCTTGTAATTGTTTTCATTGTTATTTTCGTACATGTTTCCTACTATAAAACATTTTTAAACAAAAACAGAATTCAATGAATCAAACGTACGTAAAAATCCTAGTGATTGCAGGGAGAAGATAGTTGTATCCATGAACAAAACAAACTTGATATTCCAAGGTCAAGGTTATTCAAACACATTCATAACATGGAACGACACTGCAAACTCTACTGGTGGGACGGTTTACAGCTCTTCCATTGCCATCTTTGCTTCCAACTTCACAGCATACAACATTAGTTTTCAGGTAATATTAATTCTTGAGTTGGTAGTTACTATACTCAACTTGATGTGTTTTGAGTATGAGACTGATTTTGTTATCTGTTGAAAAGAACACAGCCCCTCCTCCAAGTCCTGGCGAAGTTGGGGCACAAGCAATAGCACTTAGGATTGCAGGAGATCAAGCAGCATTTTATGGATGTGGATTTTACGGTGCTCAAGACACCCTTCATGATGATCGAGGGAAGCATTACTTCAAGGAATGCTTTATTCAAGGATCTATTGATTTCATCTTTGGGAATGGTAGATCTCTCTATGTGGTACTTAATACAATTTCCCGTATCTCAAACTGTAGCAAGTTAATACAATTTCCCGTATCTCAAACTATAGCAAGTTTCAATCAACAATGTAAGCTAAATTGGTGAACATTTGCTTATGGCAGGATTGCACCATTAACTCAATAGCGAAAGAAGTTCCAAAAGGTATAAGCGGAGCCATAGCAGCTCATGGAAGGCAATCTATCGATGAGAAGAATGGGTTTTCATTTGTGAACTGTAGGATTGAAGGATCAGGAAGGGTGTGGCTTGGAAGAGCTTGGGGTGCATATTCAACAGTTGTCTTTGCAAAAACATACATGTCTGATGTCGTATCACCTGATGGATGGAATGATTGGAATGATCCCTCTAGAGACCAGTCTGTGGTTGATCCTCATTGCTAACCTCTATTTTTATCTTCCATTTTTACAATCTAGTCATTTGATTTTTTGTAAATATTTTGCAGGTCAGTTTTCTTTGGGGAATACCAGTGCGTCGGACCTGGAGCAAACTATACATCTAGAGCAAGTTTTAGTAAACAACTGACAGAGACTGAAGTTATCCCATTCTTGGATATTTCTTACATAGAAGGGAACCAGTGGCTTCCTCCTCTCCCTACTAATCATCGTGGGGAATACACAGATTACATCTAGACACACAGATCAATGTAACAGTGATTTGTATGAGCGTAACACAAACATTTTTGTTGATTGTAATAAGCGATAAGGGGTGTTTGTCTTTGCCCCTCACTCTAATTCGAGGTCTGAATTATGTTTACCATCTTTTCATCTAGGAACATAACTTGACACTTTCAGTATCTTCAACTTAATCATGGATCTATTTGAAAGAATGGCATCCATCAGAAAGAATGGTAGTGTCGAACATCATCCACATTTTGTGCTATTTGAATCTCCTCCGCATTCTCACCATTATACAAAACCAAGGAATGTAAAACCTCCCCTCTTGCATATCTTTGCTCTCCAAGAAAGTCTCATTCCCCATTATTCCCGAAGCTCGAAAAACCATATAACATTTACCCATTTTATAGACTCGTTCCTACAAAATATCTTGAAAAATATTATTGGTCTCCTACTTCGCTCATTTTCGAGATTGTGTTTGCTCAAGTCGAACATATTCTAAAAAAATAAAAAATCTTGAAGTAATGACAAATCTCTATATGTAACGAGAATTTAAAAGGTGAATTCTGTATGTCCATGGTGTCATTGGAAATTTTGAAAAAGTCCTCACACAACTTACGAAATTTTAAAATTACTCTTAATTCTACTCAAAGTCCAATTGAACTAAAAAAAACTTGATTCAACCCGAACATAAAGACCCTTCTAACAATAAATTTATTTTCATATATATATTTTTAAAACCCAATGTAAAAGGACAAAATTTGTTGGAGTGATTTTACTAATTTCAAATTTTTATTTAATAAAATTAATGATTTCCAATATTTGTGTAAACCATATGACAAAAGGTTTGATTATTATTTTTTTTAATGGTAACCCATAATTTGGTTTTATATTTAGTAGTTTAATGACTTATTTAAGGAGTATCGAAGGCACGACCTAAGGACCAGAGTGGAATGACAATTGTTTCCGTGCACGTTAAGTAAAAAGTGTATGGCCATCAGCACGATACACTAATATAACTAACCACCACCATCATATTAGTTGGCACGAGTACACACTAAGGGGGTATTCAATTAAGGATTTAAAATAATACATGTAAATATAGGGGTATTCAAATACGGATTTTAAATTATTGTTTTAAAATCCATCAAAATCAAGGGGTTTTCAATTCCCTTACTTTTTTTAAGATCTGCCGAAGGACACCACACATTCCCTTCTCCATTTTCTCTTATCTCTTCACACTCTTATCTCTTCACAGAAGCAACACCACCTTGCCCTACAACTTTTGGCCACACCACCATGCCCTACGATTGCTAGCTGCACCACCACCCGCACTTCCTCTTCTCCTGTGTTCTTGTTTTTTTGTTATTCTTCTTCTTCTTCTCATTTTCTTCCTTTTATTTTCTCTTCTTCTTGTCCTCTCTTATCTTCATCTTTGTTTTTTGTTCTTCTCATTTTTTTTCCTTCGAATTTCTTCTTCTTATTTTCTCTCTGTTTTTTTTTTCTTCTTCTTCAATTTTTTATCCTCTCTTATTCTCCTCCCATGTTTTTTTTTCTACCTTCGCCCTTGCGGAGGTTCCTCACTTGGCAGAACCTTTGCAAGGGCAAAAAGAAAAAGGAAGAAGAATAAGAGAGGAGAAAAAAAATTAAAACAGAGAGAAAAAAGTCGAGGAGGAGAAGAAAAAGAATAAGAAGATGTGAGGGGATGAGGAGGAAAATAAGAAGATGAAGAGGGAGGAGGTGGGATGAGAGGTGGTGGTGGTGACTGATGGAGAAAAAGAAGAAGAGAGGGAGGAGGAAAGGTGGCGGTAGCGTGGTGATGGTGGTGATTGAATAAGAAAAAAAAGGGAGGATGAGGAGAGGTGGCGATGGCGAAGTGGTAGTGAAGAGGAGGAGGAGGATGAGAGGTGGAGGTGGTGATTGATGGAGAAGAAATGGAGAGATAAGAAGAGAGAAAAAGAGAGTTTATGATTTTTTTATTTTTTATTTTATATTGATAGTATCCTTCAGAAGGTGGGGGTGTCCTTAAAAAAGGTAGTGGTGTCATTCCAAAAGTAAGGGAGTTGGTGGTATCCTTCAACAGAAATGGTGATGTTATTTAGCAACAGTCATATTGGTTTTTCTCTCATTCCCCTCTTTTTTCTCTCTCCTTATTTTTTTATCTTTATTCTAAGGTTTTTCTGACGAAGATCAACAAACTCCCCCATATCACTCTCAATTGAACCCATTTCCATATAAAACACAAGCTGAGTTAGTGCTAGCGTGTGTAGCCTTACACAATTTTATTCGTAAAGAGTGTCGTTCTGATGAATTTTCAATTGAAGAAGACGACGAGCCTTCATCACTGTCAAAAGAATAAAAAGAAGTTTTCAAACCCAAGATCAACAACGAGAGAAAACTAATGAATGGAGAGCAACTATAGCTTCAAATATGTGGGGAGATGTTGTGAGTGTCGGGGATAAGTAATGAAGATGGTGAGTTTTTTTTTTGGTTTATCTGTGTATTTTTATTGGAAAATTATTTGCATTGTTTTTCTTTTCAGAAAGAAAAAGGAAAATAATTATTTGTATTACTTTTGGACCATCTTCATTGTATTTGAATTTTTTTAATTTGAAATAAAATTCTCGTAGCATACAAACAATTGTTTTATTGATGTTTTAAGAGATGTTTTATGATTTGTGTTGGCATAGATAACAATGTAGGTAATGTTTTTTTTTAGAAGGCGAGCTGGGTTTTTAAGGATCCCATAACCTATCAACTGGGCGACCTATAGGTCAACACCCATTAGAAAGTAACCATGCCGCATGTGGGATTCGAAGCTAGGACGTGGGGGACAAACCCACACAGCCCTAACCACTAGGCCATAACACCATTGGCAGGTAATGTTCTTTCATTGCTTCCTATGACTAATAACATATTTATAAGAATCCATAGAAATTCATAACAAACATTTATAAAATTTACAAAATTCAATTATTTTAAATCATTTGAAATCTTTTAAAATCCACGAGATTTAAAATTTTTCAAGAGTCTATTCAAATCCCAAATTGAATACCCCATCCTAAAGCTCCGCTTGATATCTCGTAAAATAATGCAAATGTATACATTTACAAGTAGTTACAAAAAATAGATATTTGTTAAGATTTACATAAAGTGGTTATGGAATTAAAATGCATAACCTCTCTATATGCATATGATATCTATTTTTAGAGAATAAAAAGTCCTAAATTCTTTTGCTGAGAAGTCCAAAAGTGTATTGCGGTCGGCACAGACTGGTATAACTAACTCTCACCACAGCTGCAACGTCACTCATCAAACCTTCATCTCCATCGTCTCTCCAAACCCTTATTTCCTCTTCATTCAAACCCACAACCTTCTTGATAGGATCCGATACCGGAAGCTAAGATAATCGATCTTTTGATTGGAGATCAAACCACCTATTGATCCGTTGATTGGAGATCAGCCACCAAGTTTAGAAAAGTTATTTGATTGATGAAACTTCTGATTACAATTGATAGACTTTATAGAGAATTCTACGTCCTAGATTCCTAACCAGACTCATCTTAATATCGAAGTTCAACTAAATTAGGACTCACCTACTGACTTACCTAGTTCAACTAAATTAGGACTCTCGCCTACTGACTTACCTAAACATGACTTCTTACTAAAATAGGACTTGTTACTAACATGGTAACCTATTGGAGCTGGGTTCCTAACATCCCGGACCCCTTGAAACACGGCTTGTCCTCAAGCCTGAAAACTAGTAACGACCTAGTTTCCTAACCAAACTCATCCAAAATAACGACGTTGTCTTTCGGAGAATCCCCGTCCAGGGCGGCGTTCAGGAAAAGTAATTGCGGTTTCTGACAGTGATGTCCTGGTTTAAAGGGTTCGTCGCAGTTGAAACATAAGCCTTTCTCGCGACGTTCTTTTTGTTCGGCCCAAGTTAGTCGCTTCATGCCAGAATGCAAGGTGGGAGTTGGGGCAGGAGTCTGAAAATTAGGCGGAACAGAGGAATAAGCCGTAGTCGCAATGATAGCGTCCTCTTGGCATAACGCTAAATCAAAAGCTTGGATCAAGCTCGCAGGTTTAAGCAAACGCACACCCGACTGAATATCGGCACGTAAACCTGAAAGGAACATACTGACTTGATGAGGTTCGAGCAATCCAGGAACCAAGTTGATGAGATTCTCAAAGGCCGTAATATACTCATGAACCGTCCCTGTTTGAGTCAATTTCGAAAGAGAGCTGCATGGATCAATGTGTTTGCGGGAACCGAACCTGGAACAGATGGCCTTGGAAAATTGTTCCCAAGAAAGATCGCCGATGGATTGTCTAATCCATCGGTACCAAGCGTCGGCGTCGCCTTTCAAGTGGATCGCAGCCAAGGTGACTTTCTGATTTACCGCAATCTGGTTAAGCTCAAAAAATTGTTCGGCTTGGAAAAGCCAACCTTCGGGATCACCGCCATCAAACCGAGGGAAGTCAATGCGAAGGGGTCGACCTTGTAAATTGCCGCCTAGCGGATTGTTGCGGTGAGTAGGTGCTGATTGTGAGGACCCAGTGGATTGAAGAGATTGAAGAGTTTGCAATATCTGGGCAATGGTCTGTGATTGAGTTTGGCGATCTTGGAGGAGGGTGTGGACATGTGAAGCCATTGTTCCCAATTGGGCGTTAATGGCAGCAACCTGTTCTTCGAGTTCTTTGACAGTCATGGTGTAGGTTTGGGTGGAAGAAACTGGATGCTCTAAATTGCGAGGTTTTTTTTTTTTTTTTTTTTTTTGAATGAAGAACTGTGAGAGGGTGGTGATGAGGGTGAAGAACGAAATAACAAGAAAAAAATTTGGTCAGAATCGAGGATGCTATGATACCAGATGATAGGATCCGATACCGGAAGCTAAGATAATCGATCTTTTGATTGGAGATCGAACCACCTATTGATCCGTTGATTGGAGATCAGCCACCAAGTTTAGAAAAGTTATTTGATTGATGAAACTTCTGATTACAATTGATAGACTTTATAGAGAATTCTACATCCTAGATTCCTAACCAGACTCATCTTAATATCGAAGTTCAACTAAATTAGGACTCACCTACTGACTTACCTGACTTACCTAGTTCAACTAAATTAGGACTCTCGCCTACTGACTTACCTAAACATGACTTCTTACTAAAATAGGACTTGTTACTAACATGGTAACCTAATTACCACCACAAGCAATTCACGAAAAAGATCAAACCTTGCCACCCCTCTTCGAGTTTCAGCTCCCCCAACAACACCACTAGCTGAATCAACCACCACTAGTTCAGAATCTAATCAACTTGTCGAAGAAGAAGAGACTTCGACCTCTTCGAAGTTCTCATGGAGAGATCAGTGGTACCCAGTTGCACTAATGGAAGACCTCGACACACGTATCCCAACCCCATTTCAGCTCCTCAACCACGAAATCGTGATCTGGAACCCCCCAACAGGTAACGAATGGATCGCTTTCGATGACAAATGCCCACACCGGCTCGCTCCACTCTCTGTAAACTCCAAACCATTTGATCCATTTTTAGTTTTGAATATAGGGTTTTGTGAAGTTTTGATTTTTATGAAATGGGTGTGTTTTGGTTTTTTTTTTTTTTTTTGCAGGAAGGAAGGATTGATGAAGATGGGAATTTGCAGTGTTCTTATCATGGTTGTTCTTTTGGTGCGTCTGGGTCTTGTGTGAGGATTCCTCAAGCTACTTCGGAAGGTCCCGAAGCTCGGGCGATTCAATCGCCCAGAGCTTGTGCGAAGAAATTCCCGACTCGGGTTTCGCAAGGTTTGCTCTTTGTTTGGCCGGATGAGAATGGGTGGGAGAGAGCTGCTGCCACTGAACCTCCAAGGTGATTGATTCAAGCTGAGTTTACAGTTATAGTGTTCTTAACTTAGTGGTTTGTTTATTGTTTTTTTAGTTAGTTTAGTATTTAATTTAGTTGAGGTGTACTCAGTTGAGTAGTTTATTCATATGGTTTTGGTGCTTTTTGAATTGTTTAATTGAGTGTTGGTGCATTGGATTCTGCTTAGGTTGCCTGATGACTTTGATAGTCCTGAATTTTCAACAGTCATGATACAGCGAGATCTGTTTTATGGATACGATACGCTCATGGAGAACGTCTCAGATCCTTCCCACATTGATTTTGCCCATCACAAGGTTCAATTTTGAATCACAAGCTTTTTGTTTTTGTTTTATTTTGTTGGTTGTTTCAGTCAGATGTGCTATTTTATAGCTGACCTAGGTTTATTTTAGAACCCCCATGAATCCAATTGTTTTATTTTGAATTTGCATGGACTTATCATCTGTTAGTGTGTGTAAAAAAGTCTGAAGTCTATTAGAACAACTTTATCATTTTTCAGAAATGCACAAAATTTCTTATATTGCCTTGATCAGTGTTCTAAAAATCGCTAGGCGCTGGGCGGGCCGCGAGCAGGTGCCTAGCGCCCAGTGGCCTAGGCGGTCTTAGGTTTTGTATTATAACTTTAATAATTTACAAAAGTTAAGCATAATACCTTATCAATTACATCCAATTTAATGCCAATATACATATGCACAATTTAAAAACATGAAAAATTAACAGCCGTGAACAAAATTTATTAAAACTCAAATGACTGAAGTTGGTCATGATGGGTACTTTATATAAATTTGAATTTGTGTACTCTTTTATTTTTCTTCAAATTGCATGAATAACCTCAGTTATGTTTGATAAAATCTACATTAGTAAAATTGGTACCGACAGATTATTTGAGAATTCCATTAAGTAATCATCATTTGCTACATTTAGACATATACTGAATAAAAAACAATTAAATAGTTTATTTCTAAAAAATAGGAAAGAAAAATAAAATAAGAACACAATCAGCTTTATTAAAAAATTAAAAAAAAATAAAAATCGCCCAGACCCGCCTAGACCCCGCCCAGACCCGCCTAGACCCGCCCAGACTGCCCAGAACCGCCCAGACTGCCCGCCCAACCATTAATCTGGGCGGTTTTCCACCTTCTAGTGCCTAGGCGGCCGCTTAGGCCGATTTTTACAACACTGGCCTTGATATATTGAAATTTTACACGAAGAACATAAATGTTGATCTAAAGATCTATTGAAACTTGTCTGACACAACTTTCATCTGGCTGGATGGTGTTTCACAACTTTTCTTGAGGAAAAGACGACACCTTGGTGGTTCTAGTTTGATGAACGATAGAATATGTTACTAATTTTTAATATGATGTTACGCCAACCTTGTTATTACCTAGCATCATAAGACGCTTTGCTACATATCTCAGAAAATATGTAAGCCAGGAGGAGTAGGCAAGTAGCATAGTGTAGTAGTCAATCGAATCAACAATATACATGGAAATAGAAAATAAATACAAAAAAATTTCAATGCATTCTAAATAGTCTTTTTCATTCCTAGGAAGATCTCACTGTATATTAAATAATACTGATTGATGATAAAATAAAATAGTCCATTATCTTTAATTTTCTCTCAGTTCAAGAATGTGTTAACGGATATCATTGGTGATGTCTTCTCTTAGGTGTCCTATATCCTTTCCGCCTTTACAAAGTAACCTGTTGGCACCTTGTTATTCTGAAACATTGATCCTTATTCTTTTAACCCGTGGTTTGAACCAGCTCACTCACGGTTCTAGCTAATGCATTACAGCCTGATTTGGCATCACCAATCTCATGCTAGTGGGCCTTTTATATACTTGTGCCATATATTAGATAATCCTGGACACTGGATAAAGATAATAAGCATATATATGCTAATTCATGAATATTGGAAAAATGTTTTAATTTGATTTGTGTTTTACAGAGAAGGGCTTATTGTTTCTATGATGCCCCTTTCAGTTGTTTCTCTTTTTGTCCAGTGTTGTACATTATGATGGATGTATCTATGATCCAGAAGTTCATGTACTTAGTTCACTTACTCCACAGGTTACTGGAAGAAGGGATAGAGCAAAGCCCTTGCCCTTTAAGCTCGAAGATAGTGGTGTTTGGGGTTTTGAAGGTTCAAATGAGGGGAACCCACGAATCTTTGCTAAGTTCGTCGCACCATGTTATTATATGAACAAGTGAGCATCCCCTCCGTAATACATTCACATGACAGTTATAAAGATGAATTGATACTCTCCCACCCTCAATCAGAAAGAATGAAACACCATTTTTGAGCCCCGTGTTCAAATTCCCATGTGAAGGACGTGGAAGTTTTGTCATGCTTGTGTTTATTGAAAGTTCAAGAACATGCCTCATTTGCAATGTAACTAATTGATACCAGGGTGGAATTTGGTATATGGGGTAGGTGCCTACTTCAAAAGTATGCTGCGCATATATGATTTGCTTTCTTTTATTCAGAATAGAGATAGATACGAAGCTCCCTATAGTTGGTGAGCAAAAATGGAAAATATGGATTTACTCCTTCAATATACCAATGGCTCCTGGAAAGACTCGTTCAATAGTGTGCAGTGCTCGCAACTTTTTCCAATTCACAATGCCAGGCCCTGCGTGGTGGCGGGTATGATATTTACAATTTGATTCCACATAAATTTATGTTAGTTACATTCTGCATGAACAACACATGCACTAGATCCGATCTCAGCCTGTTGTCAGAACCAGTAGTTGGTACATTTGTAATCCCAATTGAAGATGAAGATAATGGCATTTTGCCATTGTTTAATTTATGATGTCTAACCACTATGTGTCTTAGTATTTACTCTTAGGGCGGGTTTTGGGTGCATGGGATGTTAAGGGATAAAAAGGGAGGCGATAGGAGGAGAAAGGTAAGGAAGAGAGAAGGGAGGTTATACATGACCAATTCCTATTTATATGGTAATATAGAGATCAGCTATAAATTTTAAATTTGAGGTCAAGCTTAGAAGAAGAGGAGTCTATCCAGCACAGCTCTGGCAGCCATAATCTTAATAGAGCTGAACATTATGTAAATAGAAATAGCTTAATAGCTTATACTAACCAGCCCTGTTACTTTCTTTAGGCCACTCTGTTCATTTTCGAAGTTTTGATGTGGAAAAATGGGATTTTAAGGGGAATGGTCATTGTTTCACATTACCTAATACTCATCACCTGTCAGGAGACAAAAGATAATCAACATCCCAACAAAATTCTGAAGTAGTTTATGCAGATTATTACGGAAACTCTCTATGCAGAATTGCAGATATTATGGCTTTCAAAGTTGCCCATTTTAAAGGGCAATCAAGGATGTGTAACTTGCTAGGGAAAGGCATGAGGATCATTACTACATAGGGGTGGGGATGGGATGGACCTCATCCCGGTCCCATCTCGTTCATCCGGGATCGGGACGGGATAGATCTCATCCCGATCTCGTCCCATCCCAAACGGGTTCGGGATGGGATGGGATGGGACGGGACGGGACGGGACGGGATGGAATGAGCTGGTAATAAAAAACACCGACCCTTCATGGATTTCTCTGCTAATTCACATAAAGGATGTTAATGGTGAAACCTTCAGGGGTTGGATGTGATCAATCATCCATCTTTCCATCAACTTAGAAACGGTCACAAATCTAAGAATTTTGTCCCAGTGATTCTCAACATATATTGCTATCAACATTGTCAAGTGCCATATTTTCTTTTGTAAATTTCTATCTTATTAAAGGATTGCTCTTCTTCATGTGATCATATACTGTAATCATCATAAACATCAAAGCCATATTACTCTTTTTTGTGGTTTTGCTACCTCAATCTAGGTGATAATGTTGTGAAATTTGGGTTTCTCCTGTTTGGTACCAAGAAACTGAAAAACTTTAGATTGGTAATGTTGGTGCTTGAATGAATTCATAACTAAACAAATTTTGTCAAAAAAATCCTAAGAAATGGGTGTCCTGAAAACAGATCAATGGCAAACAAATATAGCAAAACTGAAAAAGATTTGTCTTCAATTACATACAACTAATATCATGTGCACCTACAAAGACAGAAGATGGTGGAAAAGAGAACAAGAAGTTGATACAAATTGACCCAAAGTAGTTCCATTCTCTAGTTTACTGCAACTTTTTAGATGTGTTTGACATCTTAATATGAGTCAGTACTAGGAGTAGGCAGCTTGATTAGTTTACAAGTTATAAGCAGAATCAGCCAAGTGAAGTGTTTCACAATTACATAGTTTCATCGGGATGGGACGGGACGGGATGGGCTGGAAAATCTCTATCCCGATCCCATCCCACTCTAGATCGGGATGGGATCGTGATGAGTTTGATTTATCCCAAAAAGACCTGGAGAAAATCGGGACGGGACCGGGATTGGGATGGGATGCCCATCCCTATTACTACATATGATCCTTCTACATAAGCCAATTACATTTTTCAATTGTGAACTGTATAATAGGACTTTCCTTTTCAAACTGTGGCTATTGATTGAGCTTCTTTGTTTGTTTCTCTGGTTGTTTCAGGTTATCCCCAGATGGAATGAGCACTGGACGTCAAATAAGGTCTATGATGGTGACATGATTGTACTTCAGGGTCAGGAGAAGACCTTTCTTGCGAAATCTATGGAGTCTTCTGCTGATGTTAATAAGCAATACACAACAATTACTTTCACACCTACACAAGCAGACCGGTTTGTCTTGGCATTTCGGAACTGGCTCAGGCGACATGGGAACAGCCAACCTGACTATCAATTCCAGCCTTTGCCATCCACAACATTAACCAAGCGCCAGGTACAGATGAGACTTCCATAAGCATCAATGGGCTTCAATTTAAATTCTTGGTTTAAAATAAGTAACTTTGTGTTGTAGATGTTGGATAGATTTGAACAACACACTCTTAAGTGTTCATCATGCAGAGGGGCGTATACTGCATTCCAGACATTACAGAAGGTGCTAATAGGTGGAACCGTTATCTTTAGTGCGACTGCGGGAATTCCGTCAGGGATGCAGTTTCGCATTATCCTGAGGGGACTTGTTCTCGTTTGTGCTGGCTTTGCTTATACTCTGCATGAGCTCCAAAAGAACTTTGTAGTTGTTGATTATGTGCATGCAGATATCGAATAAAGACTGAGAAAGAGATAAAAGGGTGAGGATATAAAACCACAAGTATATATTGGTGCAGTTCAGTTCATGTGGTCATCATCTCCAGATAAGCAGGTAGATCGACTTGTATTCTCAATATTTGTTGTAATTAGATTACACATTCAAAGCAAGGATGCACCGACTCTCCGAAAAACCTCCGTATCATGCGTTAAATATGTGTCGGACACGAATTCGCGCCCGACACGCGCTGGACACGGGGTCAACGGTCAAAATTCGTTGACTGGTTTGGACACGGTCCAGACTCGGCCAGACACAGTCCGAACAGACCCATTTATACTCTCCCGATTGCAGATCTGAAGGGTTCACTGAACTCAAACCCTAGCGCTAGCAGAGAGAAACGAGAAAGAAGTAGAGAAGGAGGGAAGAAGAAGAGGAGGAGGAAAGGGGAAAAAAACAGTCGAACCCCTTTTCGATCGATATCGAACCCTTTGATTTGTTTGAGGGGAAGAAAAGGGAAGGAGAAGAGAAGAAGAGGAAACGGGAGAGAAACAGTCGAATCCCTTTCGATCGATCGAACCCCTTTACAGTCGAATCCCTTTCGATCGATCGAACCTTTGATCTGTTTGAGGGGAAGAGAAGGGAAGGAGAAAAGGAGGAAGGATTGATCTGCCTGCTGCTGATCTCTCATCTCTGTAAGTAATTTTAGTTTTGCATCTTCCATCTTTTTTTTTCTCTGTTTTGCTTTGCTTCTTCCTTCTCCTTCTTCCTTTTTCTCTGTCTCTGTTTTGCTTTGCTTCTTCATTCTCTAGTTTTGAAGAATCATTTTTGTTTTCCGAATATATATATTTGTTGGTTTCTTTAGTTACATAGCTACATTGCGATGTTAAAATCCAATTTTTAAGCATTCAGTGTGTGTTGCAAGATCTAGTTTGATACTCCTTTATCAAGAAAACCCTTAAGATTTCCCTCCATCAGTATATTAATTTATTTACTAAGTACTATTTAATAACTGTAAACCCTGTTCGAGGAAAAAACTACTATCCCTGTAAACCCTGTTTGGTTAAAATATTGAAGCAATTATCATGTTAAATCACCCGAACACTGTGGTATACTGGTAAGAGGAAGAGGTAAATACCTTTATAGAAATATCATCAGCTTGCTAGATTGAAAATATGTAGTCGAGCTTTCTGTATCATGTGAAGGAGCTCTGTGGTTTGAGCTCCTAGCATCCTAGGATGTTATCTTCTCCTTGTATTTGTTGCAATGAGCATGATGCATGGCGAAGTGATGCCAGTGTCATTCATGTTATGAAAATTCTGTGATGTCTGGCCATTGGTGAATGCTTGTGTAGATTAAAGTTGTTTTTTTACTTGTAGAGCTCTAGTTAATCCGCCAGTTAATGAAGAAGAAGAGATCTAGCCGCCTCGCTGGTGAGTTTTTGAAATTATCAATTTACATTTTAGTATTTTACATTATCAAGTTAATAAAATTATATTGCTTATGACTTGAGCATGACTTTATGATGCATTTGTAATTTTGAATGAATGAATTTGAATGTTTTATTGATATGTTTGGATTGTTTAATAATAATATTTATGATTTTATGTTCATACGAGTTAAAAAAAATATTAAAAAATTAAGTTTGACTGTGTCGCCGAGTCCTATATTTTTGAAAATTGCCGAGTCACCGTGTCGTATCCAAGTCCGAGTCCGTGCATCCTTGATTCAAAGCCTATACGAATCATGTATATAAAGTTTTGTTAGTTACAAGTATACATATACGTTTATTATGTGATTGAATTGGATCAAAAGAAGCTATAGTGTCTTTAAGTGGTCTTAATCAATGGTTTAGTAGCTTAGATATGGACTGAAAGATTTATGAAAAATGTTAGAGAATCTAATCTGAATTGTGCGTATATTAATTTAATCAAGAGAAATACAGAAAAAAAATTTCAAAGATAAATATAAGCTATAGTGCTGAAAAGAGAAGTTGTTTTAAGTATGAAAGAGACTATAAGATACCAAACAAAACAACAAACAAGCCAGTGGGGGAAAGAAAAAAAAATTCCAAGATTAAAATATCAAAGAAGAGAGCTGAATAAATAAATAAAAGTATTATCAGATACTAGGAGGGTGTTTTGCGACAAAGCATTTTGGATCGGTGATCATGGAGCTCTTTTATCTTTCAAAGGAATTTTTTTGTTAGAATTCACTACATCAAATTGGCATTTTTGTAACAACTTCCAAAACAATATTACTTTTGAAGTGTAACAATTTACCTAACAAATTTACACATTTTCACAAACAAAATGATACAATAATAGTATCACCATGAAGAGTATGGTTATAAAAGTGATACTATTAATGGTGATCTAACTTATTGTATCATTTTTTTTGTGTTACTGCTTTTCATTTTTTTGACTAAATTTAGTTTTGATTTAAAATTGTTTAGTGGATTGTAACATCTCAAAAGTGATACTGTTTTGAGAGTTGTTACAAAAGTGTCAATTTGGTGCAGTGATTTGATTATTAATTAGGATTCTATAGTTTCAGGATCTTAATATAGTGGTAGGACCTTAATGATTTAAGGTTTTTGTTATGTAATACCATGAGTATTGCTTGATAAGATTATTTTACCTTTAAAAATAAATCTGATAATAAGACACATATGTTGAACAACAGTATTGAGTTCAAGCTTTAGAAGACGACTTGTGTCACGCCCCGATTTTCGAGAAAAACGAAAATCCCAAAAATCCACGTAGGATTATCCGTTTTCCCAAAAGTCGGGACATGAATTTTCATTTACGAAAAATAACAGTTGGCATCCACGAGAAATAATAAATTTGCACAATTTACCAAATAGAGGGAAAAACAGAACTAATCTAAAAGTCCATCAAAGGAAGAAAATTTTTAAAACTCGCAGAGTCAACGCTAACAAGTTCAACAATTTACGAATGTATCACTCCCAAAAAAATAATAAATAACTCCGAGTTTGAATTACAAGAATTTAATTGACACCTACAAATAAAAAAAAAAATCTAATCTTTCGAACACGCGCAACTCCCAGCAATGCTCATCACGTATGGTACGAAATGATCTAAGCCTGCCCGAGATTAATATATCCTGAAAATAAGCTAGTCGGCTACATTCCCGAAGAAGCCAAAGCCCACTTGGGTCAGCAATAAAGCTGGTGTGAAATCTCTTTATTTTTCCAAAAATCAATAAAAGGAAATTACAAGATATGACCAAAAATAGTACGATAAAGAAATCAAAACACAGGTAGTTCCACCACGAGGCATTCATATTTTAATTCTAATAAGTAAATATGCACTTACTTGTACCTACTAGATGGAAGTTGACTATGACAAGTCTAACCTGCAGAAATATTAGTGGACTTGCCATCCTGCATGAAAAATGATTAGAAACAAGATAAACGTAGTTTATTCATTTTTATTTGAATTTTGTTCATCTTTTTAACGGAATGATCACTTAGACGATACCGCATTCGCACCACCTCCGTGCCGAACATACATGCCCGTATGCCTCTCTCATATAAAGGATGACTACTCCGTCATCCATGCCTAAGTGGAGACATCACATACAGGCATGCATCGCGGATACCCCTAACTATATGAGTACCAAAAGCCACCCTTGGGCTATCAATGCGCATAAATTCACGTCACATTTTTTACGGATAAATATCAAAGCCTATTTTAGGCATACCAATTCACCACATTTTCGCAAGACTAATTCGAAGGTTATTTTAGTTTCTCTAGTAAGAAATGGGTGCCTCAACTCCGCAAGACGACCCACTGGTCATTTAGTTTATCTAGTAAGAGAGGAAAAATAATAAACAAAAGAGATGTGGTAGTTCTAAGTGATACAAGCCCAAGTGTTTTATATTTTCAGAAATTCAGGTTTACCAATATCATTTATTTTTCATAATTCAGAATTCTTCCACAATGACATTTTGTCATACCTGAATTGATTCACAATCTATTCACCCACATTTTTGGGGAAAACATAGCATATTCATTAATCAGGCTATGTAACAATATGGCAATCAAGCCACTCCTTGATTCAAATATCCAAATTCTTCATAATGCATAAACAAGTCAATATGCATACAAATCTCCAAATTTATCACAATGCATTAATATTCATCAATCATTCAAACACCAACCAAACAAAGTCACACCCAATCAATAAAATGGTAAACATGGGTGACCCCAAACATGAACCCAGCAAAGTAGGAAAATCTCACACATCAAACAGATCAAAAATATTGGAGATCAAGCGTTTGCAGCACAAACACCACAAATAAGGCAACCTCATAAAGAAAACCTAATTCCATGTAGCAAATACCCTCATAAGGTGAGACCTAGTGGGACCCACCCTGGATAAAATCTCAAATTTGCAAATGTAAAAAGCTTGCAGTGGGGCCCACCCTAGATAAAATCTCGATTCTCAAATTTGCAATGTGAAAAGCTTGCAGTGGGACCCACCTTGGATAAAATCTCAATTTTACAAATGTAAAAAGTTGCAGTGAGGCCCACCCTAGATAAAATCTCGATTCTCAAATTTGCAATGTGAAAAGCTTGCAGTGGGACCCACCTTGGATAAAATCTCAAATTTTGTAAATGTAAATAAAAAACTTGACTATAGTTTGAATTCAAAAGAAAACAAGATTTCCCCTATTCTTTCAAAAACTTGCAATTAAAGACTTTCCTTTAATTGAACTGTTTCAGTGACATGAAAAGGGAAAAATGCACTCATCACATCTGTTATTAATAAACCCAAAAGTCACTTTCAACTTGCATTGCTTAACAGCCACTCGGTTTAGTTATTGAGATAGAATTTCATTAATAAGAATGTGTAAAAATTAGGATGGGAAATACAATTGTCAGATTCAGATATTTGACATGAAGGACTGCATACCAAAGTAAAAATCATAAACCGCATAGCGAGGAAAACAAGATTAGGTATATGAAAAAAATAAGTAAATAAAACATGATTTCACCCACTTTACATGTCAAATCAGAAACTGCATGTCAAATCAGAAACTGTATGACAAAATTAATAAAGCGAACTCATATAGACAAGGGAACAACGACTCACAATTAAAAGGTGGATGAAAATAAAAGAGACTCACCTGTTTGCTTTTCTCCTTTCTTTCTCCCTCTCTTCTTCTTCTCCTTTTTTTTTTTTTTTTGTTAGCGGCGAGAGAAAAGAAAGAAGAAACCTAAACCCTATTTATTCATACTAAGACCAAATCATTTCCTATTAGGGCTTTGCTCGAGGTTAGGGACACCCCCTCTTACTACTTGACGCCATCGCACATTTAATAAAATTAAAATTAAATAAATAATTAATTAATTAATTAAAAATTATTATATGTTAAAGTAGGGTCGTTACATTATATGTTAAATTATTATATGTTAAAGTAAGGTCGTTACATTACCTGGATGGTGCTGCTAGTTACTGGTGGGAGGCTTTACTACCCTCCGTTGATGTTGCGGTTATGACATGGGATGACTTTAAGGATAGATTTGAGAATAGATTTGTGCCTAATGCAGTTAAGGCGCAATGGGCTGCGGAGTTTAATATGTTGAAGCAGACTGGGAATATGACTGTGGAACAGTATGTCACGAAGTTGTCCCGTTATGCTCCGTATTTGGTAGACACCCCAGAAAAGAAAAATGCCAAGTTTATTGGGGGTTTGCATCACTACCTGTCGAAGGCTCTTTTCACCGCTGACAGAGAGAGTTTTGACAGAGTTTTGGATTTAGCATTGAAGTATGAGGAACAGAACAAGATGTATCATGAGAGTAGAGAGAAAGGCAAACAGAAGTTGGGCGAGGTGTCAGGAAACACTCGTCATCAGGGTGCGTCGCGTGATTTTCGTGGTGATCGTAGCCGTTTCCGTCTTTATGATCAAGGGCAAAGGGGTCGACAGTTTCAGAACCAGAAACCTCAAGGTGGGTACCAGAACCAACAGTAGGGAGGAAATCAGTTTCACCGTCAGGGCGGAAATCAGTCCCAGAGGCAGGGGTATGACCATTCCCAGAAACAGGATGGTAATCAGCATCAAAGACAGAATGGAAACCAATTCCATCGTCAGGGTAACCAGAGACAAGGTTATCAGGGTCAGCAGAATCAGACTGCCCAAACAGCATCAGGGGGGCGCACACTGATCTGCTACACTTGTGGGCAACCAGGTCATCGAATGCGAGATTGCCGTAATGGTAGAAATGCGCCCCAGAATAGGCAAGGTCAACCCACCCAAGGGCGTGTATTTGCTACCTTACCAGATCAGGAAAACGTTCAAGGTACTTTTGATTTTCCTATCTCTAATATGAAGGTGTTATTTGATACTGGTGCATCATACTCTTTCATATCTCGACGTTTGGTTAATCGAATAATGTTGAAAGTTTTGCCACTTGCTAAACCATTATGTGTTACCACCCCTTTAGGAGGCTCAGTGACACTAAATGAAATATGTAGAAATTTTAAGATTTCCTTCCTCGACAAAGTATTCCTTGTCGACTTGATTGTGCTTGACTTTGAGGGCTTTGATGTGATTTTGGGAATGGATTGGTTGCGTAAGAACTTAGTCACGCTAGATTGTGCAAAGAAGATAGTTTCCATTCATACACCGGGCATGCCCCCTGTTTCTCACACTTGTGGAAATTGTGAAGAGTCAGTAATGTCTAGTTTTCTGTACTTGGTGGGGACGTCAGAGAGAGAGATTCGAGATGTAGACGTGGTAAGAGATTATGAGGATGTATTTCAGAAAATTCCCGGCTTGCCGCCTAGGCGAGAAGTTGAGTTCTGAATCGATTTAATACCTGGAACCGCTCCTATCTCTAAGGCAGCGTACCGGATGGCACCGAAGGAGTTGAACGAGATGAAAGTCCAGTTGGACGAGATGTTGCAAAAAGGGTAATTTTTCTTGGTGTTTTGATTGATTTGGCCATACTTATTGACATGTTTGTTCATGTTAATGTATATATGTGTAATCCTTTTAAGGTGTGTATGAATCAGGTTCATACGTCTGAGTAATTCTCCGTGGGGAGCACCCGCAATTTTCGTTTCGTAGAAGGATGGTACCTTGAGGATGTGTATTGACTATAGGGAGCTAAACAAAAAGACTATAAAAAACAAGTACCCATTGCCTCGAATTGATGATCTTCTTGATCAGTTGAGGGGAGCGGTGGTGTTTTCTCAGTTTGACTTAAGAACTGGATATCATCAGATGGGTATAGAAGAAGATAGTATTCCTCTCACGGCTTTTCGTACGAGATATGGGTTGTATGAGTTTCCAGTCATGCTTTTTGGTTTGACAAATGCCCCGGCCTTTTTCATGGATCTGATGAATCGGATCTTTCGACCATACTTGGACAAATTCGTCATTATCTTTATCGATGACATTTTGGTTTACTCTCGTAGTGAAGCAGAGCATAGGGAACATCTCAGAACAGTGTTGCAGACCTTGAGAGATCAGAAATTATATGCGAAATTTAGCAAGTGCCATTTTTGGGAAAAAGAAGTAAAATTCTTAGGGCATGTTGTTTCTAGTCAGGGTATAGCAGTTGATCCTGATAAGGTGAAAGCAGTGAAAGATTGGAAACAACCTACTAATGCAACGGAGGTGAGAAGCTTCTTGGGGTTGGCTGGGTACTATAGACGATTTATAGAGAAGTTTTCTCTTATCGCTGCCCCGTTGACTAAGTTGACCCGCAATAATGTCCAGTTTATTTGGACTAATGAGTGTGAAAAGGCTTTTCAGGAGTTGAAACACCGATTAACTACTGCGCCCATCCTGACCATCCCAGTGCAAGGTGGAAAGTTGGTGGTTTTCACTGATGCTAGTGGCACAGGTCTGGGTTGTGTACTGATGCAAAATCAGAAAGTTGTGTCGTACGCCACACGACAATTGAAGCCTCATGAGAGGCGATATCCTACTCATGACTTGGAATTAGCGGCAGTTGTGTTTGCTTTGAAGATGTGGCGACACTACCTTTATGGGGAGCATTTTGAGTTGTTCACAGATCACAAGAGTCTTAAGTATTTGTTTTCGCAGAAGGAGTTGAATATGAGACAACAAAGGTGGGTGGAGTTCATTAGCAGTTATGATTTTGAGATCCTTTACCACCCAGGTAAGGGGAACGTAGTAGCCGATGCTCTCAGTCGACAACACACTGTTATGGCTTCACTCATGGTAGAGGAGTGGAAGTCTCTTGAGACTATTTCTTCTTGTGGTGTTCAGTTTGTCCAGGGAGCAAACACGGCTTATGTTGGTAGTTTATCTGTTCGACCTTCTTTGATTAGCAGGGTTTTAGAGGAGCAATATAAGGATCCTCGGTTGATGAGCAAATTGGAAGATTTGGTGCTCGATAACCTAGATGATTGTCCCTCCATGTGGTCAGTTGAGTCCGATGGTGGTTTGAGATTTCACGGGAGACTTTGTGTGCCTGAGATTGCGGGATTGAAGAAAGAAATTATGGATGAGGCTCATAAGTCACGTTTTACCATTCACCCCGGAGGCACAAAAATGTACCATGACCTGAAGCGAACTTTCTGGTGGGACGGCATGAAGAAGGATGTGGGAGATTATGTATCACGGTGTTTCACTTGTCAACAAGTGAAGGCCGAGCATCAGCGGCCCTCAGGTTTAATGCAACCACTAGAGATTCCTGTCTGGAAATGGGAAAATATTTCTATGGACTTTATAGATGGTTTACCGAATACCCGACGAGGTAACGAGTCAATTTGGGTTATAGTTGACCGTTTGACTAAGTATGCGCACTTTGTTCCGGTTGGGGTGCACCGTACTACCGAACAACTAGCCAGACGATACATCCATGAGGTAGTTAGGCTTCACGAAGTACCATTGTCCATTGTGTCTGACAGAGATCCCTTGTTTGTAGCTGAGTTTTGGAAGAGTTTCCAGCGAGTCATGGGGACGAGACTAGATTTGAGTACAGCTTATCATCCTCAGATTGATGGTCAGACGGAGCTGGTGAATCAGATTTTAGAGGATATGCTTCGGGCATGTGTGCTTGATTTTGGAGGTAGTTGGGAGGATTATTTACCTATCATAGAGCTTTCTTATAACAACAGTTACCATTCTAGCATTGGCATGGCCCCGTTTGAGGCTTTATATGGGAGGCCTTGTCGATCACCATCCTGCTGGGCGGAGGTAGGCGACACAGTCTTGTTGGGGCCAGAGATGGTTAGGGAGACATCGGAGAATGTGCAAATTATTAGAGAGCGGATCAAAACTGCTCAAAGCCGATAGAAGAGTTATGCCGATCGGAAGCGTAAGGCGATAGAATTTCAGGTTGGGGACCTTGTTTTTCTTAAGGTTTCACCTATGCGCGGAGTATTGAGGTTCGGTAAGAAGGGGAAGCTAAGTCCTAGATTTGTGGGACCATTTGAGATCATTGCTCGGGTAGGGAGTTTGGCCTATAGACTCGCTCTGCCCCCGAGCATATCAGCTGTTCATGATGTGTTTCACATCTCCTTGCTGAGGAAGTGTGTGAAGGATCCTGCTGACATCATCCAACCCACAGAAATTGAGATTAATGACGACTTCACCCAAGTAGTACGACCAATCAAGATTGTGGATCGTGATGTGAAACAGCTCCGTAGAAGGATAGTGAATCTGGTGAAAGTCCAATGGAGTGAAAAAGAGAATGATGTAACTTGGGAGCTAGAGGACAGAGTGAAACAGTTGCATCCGGAGCTCTTCATCCAGTGAATCTCGGGACGAGATTCCTTTTAAGGTGTGTATAATGTAACGACCCTACTTTAACATATAATAATTTTTAATTAATTAATTATTTATTTATTTATTTAATTTTAATTTTATTAAATGTGCGGTGGCGTCAAGTAGTAAGAGGGGGTGTCCCTAACCTCGAGCAAAACCCTAATAGGAAAGGATTTGGTCTTAGTATGAATAAATAGGGTTTAGGTTTCTTCTTTCTTTTCTCTCGCCGCTAACAAAAAAAAAAAAGAGGAGAAGAAGAGAGGGAGAAAGAAAGGAGAAAAGCAAACAGGTGAGTCTCTTTTGTTTTCATCCACCTTTTAATTGTGAGTCATTGTTCCCTTGTCTATATGAGTTCGCTTTATTAATTTTGTCATACAGTTTCTGATTTGACATGTAAAGTGAGTGAAATCATGTTTTATTTACTTATTTTTTTCATATACCTAATCTTGTTTTCCTCGCTATGCGGTTTATGATTTTTACTTTGGTATGCAGTCCTTCATGTCAAATATCTGAATCTGATAATTGTACTTTCCATCCTAATTTTTACACATTCTTATTAATGAAATTCTATCTCAATAACTAAACCGAGTGGCTGTTAAGCAATGCAAGTTGAAAGTGACTTTTGGGTTTATCTTATGTGAAAGTTGAAAGTGACTTTTGGGTTTATTAATAACAGATGTGATGAGTGCCTTTTTCCCTTTTCATGTCACTGAAACAGTTCAATTAAAGGAAAGTGTTTAATTGCAAGTTTTTGAAAGAATAGGGGAAATCTTGTTTTCTTTTGAATTCAAACTATAGTCAAGTTTTTTTTTTTTACATTTACAAAATTTGAGATTTTATCCAAGGTGGGTCCCACTGCAAGCTTTTCACATTGCAAATTTGAGAATCGAGATTTTATCTAGGGTGGGCCCCACTGCAATTTTTTACATTTGCAAAATTTGAGATTTTATCTAGGGTGGGCCCCACTGCAATTTTTTACATTTGCAAAATTTGAGATTTTATCCAGGGTGGGTCCCACTGCAACTTTTTACATTTGCAAAATTGAGATTTTATCCAAGGTGGGTCCCACTGCAAGCTTTTCACATTGCAAATTTGAGAATCGAGATTTTATCTAGGGTGGACCCCACTGCAAGCTTTTTACATTTGCAAATTTGAGATTTTATCCAGGGTAGGTCCCACCTTATGAGGGTATTTGCTACAATGAATTAGGCTTTCTTTATGAGGTTGCCTTATTTGTGGTGTTTGTGCTGCAAACGCTTGATCTCCAATATTTTTTATCTGTTTGATGTGTGAGATTTTCCTAGCTTGCTGGGTTCATGTTTGAGGTCACCCATGTTTACCATTTTATTGATTGGGTGTGACTTTGTTTGGTTGGTGTTTGAATGGTTGATGAATATTAATGCATTGTGATAAATTTGGAGATTTGTATGCATATTGACTTGTTTATGCATTATGAAGAATTTGGATATTTGAATGAAGGAGTGGCTTGATTGCCATATTGTTACATAGCCTGATTAATGAATATGCTATGTTTTCCCCAAAAATGTGGGTGAATAGATTGTGAATCAATTCAGGTATGACAAAATGTCATTGTGGAAGAATTCTGAATTATGAAAAATAAATGATATTGGTAAACCTGGATTTCTGAAAATATAAAACACTTGGGCTTGTATCACTTAGAACTACCACATCTCTTTTTGTTTATTATTTTTTCTCTTACTAGAGAAACTAAATGACCAGTGGATCGTCTTGCGGAGTTGGGGCACCCATTTCTTACTAGAGAAACTAAAATAACCTTCGGGTTAGTCTTGCGAAAATGTGGTGAATTGGTATGTCTAAAATAGGCTTTGATATTTATCCGTAAAAAATGTGACGTGAGTTTATGTGCATTGATAGCCCAAGGGTGGCTTTTGGTACTCATATAGTTAGGGGTATCCGCGATGCATGCCTGTATGTGATGTCTCCACTTAGGCATGGATGACGGAGTAGTCCTCCTTTATATGAGAGAGGCATACGGGCATGTATGTTCGGCACGGAGGTGGTGCGAATGTGGTATCGTCTAAGTGATCATTCCGTTAAAAAGATGAACAAAATTCAAATAAAAATTGTCATAGTCAACTTCCATCTAGTAGTAGTAGGTACAAGTAAGTGCATATTTACTTATTAGAATTAAAATATGAATGCCTCGTGGTGGAACTACCTGTGTGTTTTGATTTCTTTATCGTACTATTTTTGGTCATATCTTGTAATTTCCTTTTATTGATTTTTGGAAAAATAAAGAGATTTCACACCAGCTTTATTGCTGACCCAAGTGGGCTTTGGCTTCTTCGGGAATGTAGCCGACTAGCTTATTTTCAGGATATATTAATCTCGGGCAGGCTTAAATCATTTCGTACCATACGTGATGAGCATTGCTGGGAGTTGCGCGTGTTCGAAAGATTAGATTTTTTTTTTTATTTGTAGGTGTCAATTAAATTCTTGTAATTCGAACTCGGAGTTATTTATTATTTTTTTGGGAGTGATACATTCGTAAATTGTTGAACTTGTTAGCGTTGGCTCTGCGAGTTTTAAAAGTTTTCTTCCTTTGATGGACTTTTAGATTAGTTGTGTTTTTCCCTTTGTTTGGTAAATTGTGCAAATTTATTATTTTTCGTGGATGCCAACTGTTATTTTTCGTAAATGAAAATTCATGTCCCGACTTTTGGGAAAACGGATAATCCTACGTGGATTTTTGGAATCGAAAATCGGGACGTGACAACTTGCTAACCTCACTGTTCAAGATTGCATTTTTGTTATTGCACCTTGGTACCTGGGTTGAGGGAGTTCGCCAATCAACCTACTGAAACCATTACCTAAACTGCAAGGACACATGGGAGATTTTGGGATTTTTAAGTATGAAGTCAATAGGAAAGTATCCTGAGAATTTCAAGAATGCATTCCTACAAGACAATATAAGTCCAAACTAGAAGAGCTCTGAAAATCTCTCCCATATTGATACGAACTGATCTATGTCCTCTACAGATAGGGTTCCGTACATAATAGGTGTGATTATCTGAAACATGCAGAGCTATCCAGACAAACTCTGTTCCTTCATCTCTTTGGGTTGTGTGACACCTAAAATCCCCATGAGAGGGACGAGGGTGGTGTGCTGAAAATGCGTAGCTCTATGGGGTGGTGATGGGTGTGCGACGTGTTTGTCTCACAAGCTTAGCCTTCTGTCCAAGGGGAAATTCGTAAATGTGGACAGCAAGGTTTTGGTAGCTCAGTTGGTTGAGATTGTGACTTCTAGTTGTTCTTCTAGCATCCCGTGTTGATTAGAGGCTAGTATCATGGGTTAGCTGTTTGATTCCTGCGAGGGCAACAAATTGGTCCCAATGGGAATCAACAAATTGATCTTGCATTAGGATTAGGACCCCGCCCTGCCATGAGAGGTATGCATGAATATTTCCTAGAGCTTCTTTCAGATCTCTATAAAGTATAAACATACCAATTTTTGGATCTTATATATCATATAGGTTGAACCAAGTCGGAGACTGAGCATTCCAACTGGTTAAGTTCTGGGCGAAGGAAAAGACTCTCATTCACAAGGGATATCACGAAAAGGAAAGCTGAGTGAAGCAAATCACTGACAAGGGATTACTTGAAGAGTGTTACTGTATTTTGAAGCTTAGCATATTACTGTGTAAGAACTTTATCTGAACTCCGCTGTTTAGTCATACTCATATCTGTGATTATGACATCTCTAGTGAAATGATTCAAATGCAAAAGATTGCAATAATAACTAATAACTTGTGAACACAGAGTACCTTAGGTATATCAAATTCATAGTTGAGTATACTTTAAATCAGCTATAATTTTAAAATGAGCTATAAACATCAAGTACTTAGTCATGTAACGAAAGCTGCAAAGCCAAAGCTAAAGTAATAACTACATAGATAAGGTGGTCCACAAATCATGATTCTTCTTCCAGGTATTGCTGCAGATATTTTTTTAAGGATTTTATCCCCCTTTGGATGGTTTAGTATGCATCAAAAGCAAACAGTCATACCGGGATAATATGGCTCATGTGTTGCCTCATTTCATTCTGTCATTGTAGTCTTGGTACAGAGTATTTCCATCTGCTGGCAGGCTTGAGTACACACTTGTATTATTCTGATCTCTGCCGATTTTCACAGAAGAATGAAGTTGTAATATCTGACTGATTTCTTCTGATTGTGGCAATCGTGTGAATCTACAATTTTGACTGATGAAATCCCCGTCTTTATCTCTTGTATATATGTATGTCTGAAAATACGCAAATACAGAACAAAATCATTACGAAAGACATGTTTAGGTATATCTTCCAATCGCTTTTATTCCTTTGATATGCTGAGAATGCTTTTATTCTTTTGATATGCCAAATATTCTCAGCTGTTAGGTTTACTCGAGAGCAGACCGGAGCTATGTGAAGACACTTATTGCCTAAATCAACAACAATAAATATACTTTATTCTCGAGTTAAAGGCTAAAAAATTATCCATAAATGTATGTTAATGCTAGCTCCCTATGATTCTCCTTTGCTTTATGAATACTGATTTTACTTGCTCCTCGTGCACCCTGAACTGAGAAACTCGTTTTCCTTGAAAAGTTGTTGTGATGATGATCTACACACGCCACTTGTATTACACATCCAAGCTCTGAAATTTAATGGATGTAGTTTATATAGCGAACAATAACGAACTTCGAATATTCATCAGCAACATTGCTGGATATTTGACGGTTCAAGGTTGTTTGCTATCTTGATTTTTGTGTTCGATCTAGAATCATGAGAGTATCATATGATACAATTCATGGAGATTCACAACACGCCAATCGTAACATCTCAATGGTGCTATCCTGTGGTTAAGCACATAATAGGCAAGTGACTGCATTTTGTTCAGAGATTTTCCTGCTATTTATCTACTTCGGTTACCCAGGTATACAAAACAACTTGGCATAAAAAATGAATTTTACCTATTTATATTAGCCGACGTGTCAGTTTTCCATTAGATGGCCGTGACAAACTAAGTTTAACTTTGAGACTGAACCCTAGCTTTAACTCTAGTTAAAGCCCTAACTCTCTGTCTCTCTTTCTCTCTCTCGACATTTAGAATTTCTGAAGCTCAACAATACATAAACCCAAAACCCCAAAATCTTCTCTTTTTCTCCCTCTCGCGCCGTGTTCGCCGAAATCCAAAACCCTCTGTGTTTCACTCTCACTCTGTTTTGTTTCTCTGCATCGAAAGCTATCTCCTTTCTTCTGCAAATCGTTGAAAGTTTGGATTTTTATTGATTTTTCTGTTATGGAAACTGAAATCCGCTCTGAATCGAAGATCCAAGCAATGGGTTTGGATCAGAAGGGTCCAATCTCGGAGAAAGGTGGAGTCTTTGAAGCTAAGAAGCCGCCTTCCAAGGTGGTTGATGGAGGGAGTTCTGATGGAGAAAGCAGGGAATCTGTGGTCGACATTGTGACCCCATTAAGATGGGGTTCTGATTGTGTATCAAATGGGGAGGTTTGTGATGTTGATTCGAGTCCGAGGACCCCAAGAGACGACGTTTTCGATCCTTTCGCTCCAGGTCGAGAAGAGATGCTTTTGGCACCTCAAGTGAAGAAAATACCCAAAGAGGTGAAGATTAGTGTTTCCAAAAGATTGAGTTTTGGGGAAATGGAGGAGGATTTGAGGTTGGAGTCTCCTTTGCAAGATGAGATTTTGTTGGAGATAATGTATGAATCCATCTTAGATGCCATTGTTTCAAGCCAGGCTGAATCAGTTGTAGATGAAGACATGGGTGTTTGTGAGAAAGGGGTTTCGAAGACCCCGACTAAGATTCCATTTCTCACTGGCATTGCAGAGACTTGCCCGAGTGCCCCTAAGAAAGCCAGATCGAATTCGAGGCAAATCATGGATATGGGGTTGTGCCGAAAGCTCGAATTTTGAAGAGCAGAGGAGGTTCTCAATTGAGAATAAATTGATCTAAGGCTTTGGGCTCAGAGTCGAAATAGGAAATGGTGGAGGGAGTTCTAAGCTGATTTATGTAGGAGGTAAGCTTTTGTACATTGCTAGCTTTTGATACCCTACTTGATTGATTTTGTGTTCTAATGTAAATGGGTGTTTTAGGTAGAATGTCTTGGGATGGCTAATTTAACTTCTTTGTTTTTTAGATTGAGATCTGTGGTGGAAACATTGTATAGTGATTTTTATCTTTGGGTTTGGATTAGAAAGACTTGTGTTCGAACAGAAATGTCGAGTCGTTGATGATGATCAATAGAGTTATTATTCAAGGTTGATTGATGATTTCTTGCTTCTGTATTTTCTATACAATGTTCATTTTAGACTTGCAAATGTTCATTTTGAGCATCTTTTGATGCAATAATACTGTCATATGGATTGTTGGTTGTTCATAGTAGTTGTTGGTCTACCATTTTTACATTTTCCTACTATCATAGTTAGTTGCCACATTTTTTTTTTCTTTTTGGGTTTTCTTTTTCAAAAATTCTAGGTGGCGAGGGAACGCATGAGGGAGAGGGAGTGGGAGTGTGTAACCACCCATCCCCCTCGAAATGCGCAACATCACTCATCTCGAGGGGGATGGGTGGTTACACCCATTCCTCGCTCCCTAAAAGCGCTCTTTTTTTTTTTTTTAGTTTGGCTAGTTTGTACTCAATAGAATTTGGCCTTAATTTTAAATTTTAATTGAGGCTAACCATGGAAGTTTATGTAATGTTTCATCAATTTTTCTAGAGAGCATCTCGAGGATGATGGATGGTATTGGGCCAGGCTCGGCTCTCTAGAAAAATTCATATTTCATTGTATAGAAACTAGGAAGTAGGTTGTGTCATTTTCAAACGTTGATGAATGCCCATTTGCAGGTTTTGAATTTAGCAATAATAACTTAAACATGATTTAATTACTGAAACAAATAAAAATTCTAATCAGGAAAGACTGACGTTGCTAGCTCCACTAGCGAAACTCCTGTAACGCTGCTCAAAAGTCTCTAAACCTGAAAGACTAATCAGGTACATTTTCAAAGGAATGTACTCAAGAAGCAAAAGTTCACTTGGGTCAGCAATAAAGCTGGTGTGAGTAATCTTCATCCCAAAATCAATAAATTTGCACGTGATAATATCAAACTAAACACAAGAAAACCTAAGTTAGGGCTGTGTGGGTTCATCTCCCACGTCCTAGGTTCGAGACCCGTCGGCGGCATGGTTAATTTTTTATGGTGTTGAGTTGTAGGTCGCACCTTGTTGATAGGTTATGAGATCCTATAAAAACGCAGCTCGCTTTCCAAAAAAAAAAAAAACACCAACAGGTAGTTTCTCAATGAGGCAAATGTGTCATGCAAGAAAAACACAGTTCAAAGAATTTAGTTCCTCAACGAGGCAATCATGTCATCATCCTAATAAGTAAATATGCATTTACTTGTACTTACATTGTAGAAGTTGACTATGACAAGTCTGACCTGCATAAATATTAGTGAACTTGTCATCCTGCATGAAAAGGGTTAGAAACAATATAAACGAAATTTATTAATTAAACAGTTGTCTTCGTACAATATTTGACTTACGCATACTATTCATTTTTATTTGAATTTGATCCATTTTTAACGGATTGATTACTTAGACGATACCACATTCGCACCACCTCTGTGCCGAACATACATGCCCGTATGCCTCTTTCATATAAAGGATGTCTTCTCCGTCATCCATGCCCAAGTGAGGACACGTCACATACAGACATGCATCACCGGATACCCCTAACTATATGAGTAACAAAAGTCATTGTTGGGCTATCAATGCGCATAAAGTCACGTCACATTTTTTACAGATAAATATCAAGCCTATTTTAGGCATTCTAAAACCACCACCTTTCCGTAAGACTAACCCGAAAGTTATTTTAGTTTCTCTATAAGAAATGGGTGCCCCACATCCGCAAGACAACCCGCATGTTATTTAGTTTCTCTATAAGATAGGGAAAATAATAAACAAAAAGAGGTGTGGTAGTTCTAAGTGATACAATTTCAGGTGATTAAATTTTCAGGAATCAAAGTTTATCAATATCCTTTATTTTTGATATTTCAGAATTCCTCCACAATGACATTTTGTCATTCATAAGTAAATCAACCCATTCTTTTGGGGAAACATAGCATTTTTTTAAACGAATTTTTATATAATAAGAGCGGGGATCAAACACATTCAATGAAAGGATTCATATTCCTACGAGTATGGAGAATATCACACTTTCAATCATAGCTCCTTATTAATCCTAATTCAATCGATTAAATGACTCAATTACTAAATAGCCTTGTTAACTATATAAAAGCCAACATATATATATGAAACCATAATCAAATTTTCATTGTCATACATTACCACATATAGAAAGGGAGTTCAAAATGCTCACCACCAACAGTACAAAACTATTTTGTATGTCAAAAATAAACTATTGTTCAACCTATTCTAAGCCCACTTACCAAGTCCCACTTACTACACCAATCCCTATAGAGTCAGTCTTCACACTATGGTGGAGGCACATAGAGAGTTGCCTCCACTGAACAAAAAGTCATAGCCTTAGAAAATTTTAAAGGGGCTATTATCTCACTTCATATCTGCCACTCCTCATTTGTCTTACAATTCATTTATGCCTCCACTTCTCTTCTATTTATTTTCTTGCCCCCCTTTTAGAATGGAACAGAAATACTCTCAGCATTTTAGACCAAACTATTGGGCCTATTGCATTCCAGAACTTATTGAGAAATTGTGAAGGGAGTATATATGAAATCGAATAAGATTACAAACCCATATTTTGCATTACAACACCAAATACAAATCCCCACATTCAGTTGGCTTTCATTATAACTACAGCCATAACAAACTGAACACAAATAGTGGGTTTCCTACTCATTACAACCTGGGAATCAAAAGTTCATGTAATCCCCTCTTCTTCCTCTACCAACACGACTTAAATAGCCAAAACAAAATAAATGTTAACCAAATTGCATCAGGAGGCTGTGTGTATAAAAAAATACAAAAGATAAACAACCAATGTAGAAGATAAACAACCACAAAGTACCAATTATATAAGTCTAAAATATATCAATGGATATTTCATTAACAAAGACACAAGTAAATAGGGGTATTCAAACACCACATTAATCAAAGGTGGTAGTTTGAAATCAATAAAATCTCCATCAAGAAATCAAACCAAACAAGTGGAAATCACCACCAGAATTTAGATTGGGAAATAAGAAAACTCACTTTGAACTTCCTCGCCAAATGCCTCCTTCCAGCCAAAGCCATCGTCCTACTTCGTCTCTGCTCGCAATCGGCCACACCCTCCTCTCGATCGTACGCCATCTCCACCAGTGACACATTTGATCAAGCTCCCTCTCTCACTGCAAATATCTTTCTGTTTTTTTTTTTTTTTTTTTTTTTTTTTGTGCAAAAATCAAAGGGGAAGAAAATGGAAGAAAAAGGAAGGAGAAAAGAAGAGAAATGAAGGATTTTGGGGCGGTGGGATCGGCTGCGACATGCGGTCACAAACCGTGCTCGCCGGATGAGGAGAAGAAAAACACGCAGAGAGGGGAGAAAGAAAGAATGGGGAAAAAGATGGATTGTTCTCTTTATAAGGTGGGTGGTTGTCCGCCCCCACTGAAATTTTGAAAGCACTCACCTCCTAAACTCACGAAATAAAACCTTAAAATTTTGAAATTTAAATTCACATAAATTTGACTCTATTTTAATTAATTCAAATTATTTAAATTAACTTTAAGAAATTTGGGGGCGTCACATTAGGGGCCTAGCTCTTAAGAATTGATCCATCCGATTATAAGGTGTTTTTTTACCAGATGTAATAAATTCCGAGAAAATGCGCATGAGAAAAATCAGTTGTACTTGATATATAATAAAATAAACGTCATAACCATCACCAAATTGAAAAACTGTTAAGTATTGCCTTTCTATTTAATATGTATTGTTCAAGAGAGAAGCAATGTTGAAAACTTTAATTCTTCAAACATAAAGTCCCTAACTACTTGCTTTTCGTAAACCAAAATCCAACATAATACAACTATAGATTTTGGATTTAACTACATCTAACAAAAAGGATTTAAGATTAATTGCAATCTTGATGTTGAATATTCTATCTCAATCCTTCCACCACATATGGAAGAAGGATATAAATACCTGAAAATTCTGAACTAAAACAACCGAGACTAAGGCAACAGAACATCAACAATAACATTAAGTATATATATTGAGTCAATTCAACTACAACATATGATTTTATATTTCAAAATGGTTTTTGTAGCTTCAAGTAGGGGTGGGTATGGGACAAGATCAAGATGGGATATACCTCATTTCGACCCCGTCCCCTCCCAAACGGATTCGGGACGAGACGAGACGGGATCAACAAGATTTCACCAAACAAAACAACACTTGCTAGGCTCATTTCATGGGAAATCTCATTCTTGTGTGTATTCTCAAAGGATCACTTGATTCCAACAGTTAGTGTTTCATTAAATCTTACAGCCGAAGTAATTGATGACATTGAAGATATGGATAATGACAATACATTTAAGATCATGATTGAAGTCCGAAATTTCAATACCAACTCTCACAAATCTAGATACATGAAAACTCTTATTTTTAACGTCAATATTTACTCTACTTTCACAGTAACAAAAATGTCTTCAATAGAGTTCCATTATCTTATTCATTTATTCTTCATTTCGGTTTAGAGTTTATAATAAAGATGGGAAGACAACCCCATTCATGAACTTCTGAAAGACGGAACATTTGTCCAGTTGAATAAATTTGTTGTTCATTACTGTTCAGATCCTAATAGTTCTATTTATTGTTCATGAAAATGGATGTTTAAGGTACATTAATAACATGTGGGAATGGAAGCAACTCAGTTGGATTGTAGACTACATTTACCTTGTATTGTAGTCTCATCGGAGAGTAGGGAACTTTTTTTTTAATCACTTGAAAATTTGTACAAGTCACTACTATGGAATACAAGCAATTGCTAAATGGTCGATATTTGAAACTTAAATACTAAAAGAATATGAAAATTATTAATAATAAATATTTAAAAAATCATTTCGGGATTGGACGGGATGGGCGAGATTGAAAATCTCCATCCCGAATCAATCTCACTCTAAATCGGGACGGGACGGGATTAGGATGGGATTGATTAATTCCAATAAGACCCCAAAAAATCGAGACAGAACAAAATCGCAATCGCGAGACGGAACAAAATCTCACTCCTAGCTTCAAGGGCAACTTGTCCATTTACATAGCGTCCTAAACAAATTGACATGTAAACATCAGCTCCACCAATCAAATATGTCCTAGTCTCTCTTTTCTTCCTTAAGAGTGAAGAAGGCTCGCTAGCCACAATGCTCAAATTTAGCTCTCAACTTAGACATAATCAACCAAGGGAACAATGTCAAGCAATATACAAAATCTCCTCCTACTAACAAATAAAATTTTGAAATGAAGGAAAAAAATACAATTTGAGAAAAGCCATTACCAAATTCTAGTCAATAAATGCACGCAAACACATAGTACCTCAAGTACGTAGTCACCATCCAGACCCACGACAATTACCGTCTTCCCATCATGATCTACAACTTTGCACCAGCAAATGATAGTCTGGTTTGATAGTTAAGGCTGTGGTGGTTTAACCCCCACATCCTAAGTTTTATATCCACCAACGACACGCTCTCCTTTCCTAAAAAAAAAAAAAAAAAAAAAACCTTGCAGCAAAAATCGTATAGGTATTATTTAAAAATCACATAATTTTTTTCTCAAATCAACTTATTTTAGTACCACTAACTAGACTTGGTTAAGTTTTATGTAATAAAATGCAACCATGCATATCAAATTGGTTTCAACAACTTTTTCTTTAGTAGCATAACAAATAATGTGTGGTGTAAATAGCACATTCCAAACTTAGCAAAGAAAAGTCAGAGCTTTACATAATTACTATTGGGAGTTGTTACGTGCATCCGATTATTTGACTCGGTTGCATCAAATATTTGTTGCACCGACATTTTAGGATGTTTCAGCTTTGTTGCACCAATCTAAAATATGTAACACCGACTTTCATTTTTTATCAATAAAATTTATTAGGTAATTAAAATTTTCTCGTTTGTGAGCATTAGTTTTTTTATGACAAAAAAATTAAAAATAAATGTTATCAGCATAACCAAACTTTAGTCACGAAATTTTAACTTTCAAATTTGCGTACAAACATCAATGATACATAATTGAATATCATCTCAAAAGAGATCGGGACATGACGGGATGGGACGAGATGAACCCATCCCATTCATTCGGGATCGGGACGGGATAGACCTCATCCCGACCTCGTCCCATCTCAAAAGGGATCGGGACGGGATAAACACGTACTAAATAGTCCTTAAATAAAAAATAACAAAAAGAGTTTTATCTCACATTACTCACACATCAATAATGTCAAATTTATATACATATAAATTACATCATAAATAATAATAGATATTAAATAAATAATTATTAAATTTTTTTTGGAAGACAAATAAATATTAAATTTCATTTAAAATGAATGATTCAATTCATTTAAGTTTCATATAGAATTTCATCTTACATTGATTTAATTTCAACACGTCCTAAACTATAATTTAGAAGAGTATTTTGATTAAAATTAATAATAATAAATAAATTCGGGACAGGATAGGCGGGATTGAAAATCTCCATCCCACTTTAGATCGGGACGGGATCGAGATGAGTTTGATTAATCCCAAAATGACCCAAAAAATCGGGACGGGTCCAGGATCGCAGGATGTGATGCCCACCCCTAGTGGTGTGGCCGAAAATTGTGGGGCGAGGTGGTGGTGCTACTGTGAAGAGAGAAGAGAAGGTGGTGGTGTCCTTCAGCAGATCCTAAAAAAGTGGGGTGTGGCGTTTTTCAGTGAAAATTGTGGTGTTATTTAACAATAACTAATACAAATCCATTATGAGGGAGGAGGTTGGATTTGAAACGATTCTTATTATATATACTTTCCACTCACAATTTTTTCAAAATTCACAACTTTAACAAATCAATTAAAATCCACTACTTCTTGAATACCTCTGATTTTGGTGGACTTTTGAAAATCTTGAATTGAATACCCCTAATTTTGATGGCATTTTAAAATCTGTATTTGAATACCCATAAATTTATATATATTACTTTAAATCCAATACCTATAGCTATTAAAATCCATAATTGAATACCATCCATCGATATAATCTTAGAATTCTCCGTAAAAAAGTCAACGGGGGACAAGTATATCAAAAAATAAAAAATAAAAATAATTATTGTACGAATGTGTGTACGTCGAGTACTACTAAACCTTACCACCTTCCTTTGTATCTCTTTGAAGTCGAGAAGAAATAACGAATCTCTCTTTCCTCTGCTATGCTCTCGCTCTGATTCAGAAGAAGAAGCAAAATGGAGTCACCTGAGTCTTCATACATGTCGTCCCCAGAAAATGAAGCCCCTCCGAGGAGATCTGCACACGCCACATCTCCCGATCGAGGTATAATCATTCAAATTCTCCTTTCAAGTTTCGTTTTCGTTGAAAATTTCAGAATTCTAGGTCATTGATCTTCTTCATCATTCTTTTAAAAAAAATTTACCTAATTTTTCCTGCATTATGTATTTGATTTCAATATGATGTTCTATTTGGAGTCTTTGAATTGTTAGTTTGATTGTCAATATGATACAGACAATGCTTGATTTCTTGAATCTGAGATTAGAATTTACTAATTTGATTGGGATATGGATAAAATCGTCACCGAAAGATTGGTGCGAAGGAAAATGAGAATCCGAGTGTTAAAACGCGTAATTATGCATAATAAATGATTGTAGGAGTTGCCCTAACAAGATTTGGACCCTACAGTAGAATTTTCATTTTTTTTTATAGGGGGAGCAATTGTAGTAGGATAAATGAGTGGAATTGGAAACATATAGAAGGCCTATATACATTGTTTAACGAATGTAATGGGGATGCAAAGATGCACACTTAGGTGTGAGTCGTGTGCCTTAGTTAGTTCGATTTTGGCAGTTTAAGTGCTGAGTTTTGAATTTTCGTGGGTGTCTAAGACGCTTAACCCTCACTCTAAGTGTCTAGGGTGATTTCATATGTAATATGACAGCACAAGTCAAAAGCTGATTTTGTTATTTTCTCTTTATTTGTTGGAGTTCTCATTACTCCTCATTTGATAGGATATTCTTTTTCCCTGTAAAATTGTTTTATTTTAAAGAGGAGATTCCATGGAAGACCATGAGAAAAGAGTAGGGATGAGAAAGAAAAAAAAAATATGAGAAGGGATCCATTTGATATATTTTTTTTGCACAAGAAAAAATTGGAGGTGAACCTGTTTTTAATGAGATTAGTGACTCATGTTAATAGGGTTCTGAATTTGTGATACCATTCGTCACAAGTCTACCAGCTGAGCTAGCTAACATTGGCACACCTTTGGTGAATTTAGAAACTATTTCCTGTTGATTTCTTAACCATGTATGTCATTGCACCAAATATCAATGCATTCCATCATTTGTAACCCCCAAAAAAGTGCTTCACAAGTTTGAAGAATTACAAACAATCCATTGACGTGTTGAATTTAATAACATATTTGATAGGGCTAGAAATTTTGAAATAGGATAATTTTTGGAGAAGGTGGTCTACAAGAGGGGTCGTCATCCTCACAAAACGTCAACATATTTCAAATTCTCTGACTACATCAAAAGTGACTTAGAAGGAAACTTACGCAAGTCCCTAGATACATACACACACAAGTATCCTTTCGCTTCTCTTATATACATTTCGTAGTTTTGCACCGGTTCACATTTTGATGAGGAATTTGTCATGCTTTATCTTTACAGATGATATGAAGAAGCCTAGCCACATTAGGTTTCTTGTATCCAATTCATCAGCTGGTTCTGTCATAGGAAAGGGAGGCTCAACAATCACAGACTTTCAGTCACAGTCTGGAGCACGAATTCAGTTGTCACGTAATAATGAATTCTTTCCTGGGACATCTGATAGGATCATAATGATATCTGGATCATTTGATGAAATAATCAAGGCAATGGAACTTATTCTCGCAAAATTGTTGAGTGAGGTAATGTTTTACTAGTATTTTTCCCCTTTTCGACGTATTTTATCCATGCTGTTTTACGTATTGGCATATTTGGCAGGTAGCTGTTGAAGATGGTGAGGATGTTGACCCCAAATCGAAAGTGAGGCTCGTTGTCCCAAACAGCTCTTGTGGTGGCATAATTGGCAAGGGTGGCGCTACAATAAAGTACTGTTTTCCCAACATCTTTCTCTTTGAACAAGATGAAATGAAAGATCTTTTATGAATCCCAAACAGTGATTACTGGTCATCTCTACTAGGCCACGTCTTGGGCCTATCATTAACATTTAATTGACCTTACTGTGCACCAAGTAGTCCCTTCTGCATGAAATGTGCTTGCTTTGCTTTTTGAAAAGTGTTTTTGTGCCTTTTTGTCGTCAACATGCGGGGTTATGCTTTTTCTTTGGGTTCTTCACCATTGGGCGGAAAAAGAATTGCTAGGAGTATATCCCCTTATTTGCAGATTGGTGGAAGATCAATTTTATCAGTTTGCCATTGGTGTATGGACTTCCATCTTATCATTTTAGATCTGATTTCTAGGAGAAATTGCAAGGTATTGTTTGGAGAGGGTTTCTATAGAATTTTTTTTTAAACGGGATTGCAATAAAAAAGAGGGGGGGGGGGGGGGGGGGGGGGGGGGGCGCGTGCCATTTTTTTTCTTGGTCAGCACATATAATCCTGTTTATACAGGTTGGGTAGGTTTCTCATTACATTAACTGGGAGAACCACATGGGATGCTCTCTTGTGATGAGTCTCGCTTCTTGGAGATTACTGATTCAGGGTAGTTCTCTCCCCAGTTGAGATGGGCCACGTTCAGCCTGGAACAGATTAAAGTTTCTGATGGGCATATTTAGGGAGTGGGATAAGGACTACTATGGGAAGATGGACACAGTGGTTGCTCTTCTCAGCAAGTATTGAAATATAGACTTGTAGAAAGTTGATGACAATATTAATTGGGATTTATTCTTTGTTGCATCCATCTGACGGGTTTGGGGACTAATGGAGAAGATAGATCAAAACATATCTTTTTCACTGCCATTCTCAGTGTTGATCAAATATACTTCCAACTATTTCTTCAAAGCTCAAGAGGTACCACCTAGGGTTGTTAATCGGTTCAAAACTTCAAATGGTTCAAAATTATGCTAAAACCGAAATTGAACCGAGCTTAGGTTTGATTTTTCAATTTTCAAATATAAAAACCAAAACCAAACCAAACCGTGCGGTTCGGTTTGATTTTTATTCGGTTTTTCATAATAAGTTGTTCACTTTGTTTTCAGTTGTTCATGATTTCATTGTGGGATAAAAAAAAAGAGTAAATGAGAATTAAAAAATAGAATGAGAGTAAAAGAAAGAAGAATAGTGGTGGGAATTAAAAATGAGAAAGATAAATGGTGGTTGGGAATTGATTTAAAGAGAGAGAAAGTTGAATTAAAAAAGATAAAGAGAGAGAGAAAGAGAATTGAATTAAAAAGAGAGATATGTTATGGGTAGGGTGCGTTGGAAATTGGAATGGGTGTGAAGAGAGAGAGAATTGAATTTTAAAAATGAGAGAGAATGTAGGAATTGAATTAAAAATAAGAGGTATGGCTATGGGTAGGGTGCATTGGAAATTGGAATGGGTGGGAAATGAGAATTAAAATTAGAAAAAAAACTCACTTCGAATCGGTTTGTTTTTTTCGGGTGTTAAAAAAACCAAAACCGCAATCGAATCGAATGTATTCGGTTTGGTCCGATTTTCTACTATTTAGTTTCGGTTTTGCTTTCGGTTCGGCTTGTTTCGATTTGATTCGATCGATTCGGCCAGCTTTTGAAAACCAATTAACACCCCTAATACCACCATCCTCTCCCGGTTGAAATTTTGAGCAGAATAATCCTTATGGCTAGAGGATGGGGTTTGTTTTGGGTTATGAATAGGGTTCCTATGGTTACTCACTACAATTTGAAGATGATGCCATTTTCTTTAGGTGAAACGATTTTAGCTCAATTGGAGAATTTTAAGTCTAGTTTTAATTTCTTATGTTGATCTGTTCGTATTAAGTTTGAATATTAAATTCAACAAAAATGTGGTTTATGAGATGCAGGAAGTGGCTTCAGTTCGTGAAATTTAAGTGTTGTGTCATTCACGCTTTGATCTATGATGGGCTTCCTGGGGGGCGAGGTTGTCAAATCTAGCAATTGATACCTTAGAATCTAAACTTGTGATATGGAAACTGGAAAAAGCACACTCCTCTCCAAGGTGGAGGATTTACATTGGTTAAGGGAATTTTGGTTAACCATCTTGTGGTGGTGGTTGATAAAATGGTAGCCAATGTATGTAATCTTGTTGGACAAATATTGTCCCTCTTAAGTGGGATCTTCTTGGTACTTCGAATGAGACTAGAGCTCTGGGAATCTGAAGTTGAAGATAACAAATGAATTCTTGTTGAGGAATTGGTTGTAAAGGTTGTGGAAATGGTCATAGTGAGGATAGGGATTGCATGCCTAATAACGTTGTATGGGACAACTTTATGGCAAAGTATCTCTAATGTCCAATTTGACTTCTAATGTCCAATCGGACTTCTTGAAGAGGATTTTGTAATTGAAGTGGAGAGAATAAGTTTTGAAATGGTGTGTTCCGCAGTGAGGCAACTTTCAAAGTACATGTTGTCAAATGATGTATTGGGGGTGGGCGGGGGTGTCGAGACTGGAATATAGAACATGACTATTTATTGGATTTCCCATCTTTGGATGGGTCCAAGGGATAATGAAATTGATGGAGTGTGTCATCTTATGCAGTGTAGTCAAGGCGTTTTTACAAAATTCCGCCTCAAAGTGAGGCAATGTGGTGCAGTGAAATGAGGTGTCCGCCTCGCCCCGCCTCAACAGCCTCAGCTCAAAAATGGTAGCGACCAACCCATTTACAGCCTAATTGCAGCAAAAAGATATTGCAACCCACTCTATAATAGGGTTTTATGTTTCTTTGTGTAATATTTGATAAAAACAAGATAAAATATTTTTAAGTTTGATAAATTTCTCACACTTTTTTAATCTTTTTTTGGAGAAAACATATAATGTTTTGATCAGTTTGTATTCAACATCAATTTTGATTTTTTTTATAGCATAGTTCAATGATTTTTATGTTTTTGGATTACCAATGATGATTCGTACTTGTGGATATTTACTAATCATTCCAACAATCTCTTCTAACAAATGCTCAATATTCTCAAGTTTCTATTATTTCAAGATTATTGATTTTTTATAAATTTTGTGGATGTTTACAAGCTACTTGACACTTATGTAGTGCATCTTTTCGCTATGTCATGCAACTTTATTATATTTCCATTTCGATTCTAGGTAGTTGTATCACTTTTTGACATACTTGCTTATGATACTTATCAAAATGATGATGTATACTTTATTATAAAAAAAATCTTTAAAAAATGTTAAGATCGCCACACTTCACGAGGCGTCTGCCTCGCCTCGCGCCTCACGCCTCACGCGTTTTCAGGCCCGTCCGCCTCGTTTCTACCTCAACACCTTAACTACAATGATCTTATAGAAGCACTGTTTAGGATTTGAATCTTTTCTCATATATTGGGTAACATCGTAAACGTATAATTAAAACCATCTTATGCTACCTTTACTGTTTGTCACTTTTTGTTAAGGCTGAAAACCAAACCGACTTAGGTCGGTTTTAAAATTTTCAAATCGAAACCGAACCGATCATTAACAAAACCGATCCGAAATCGAACCGATTCTAATTTATGCAAACCGTAACCGAACCGACTAAAATCAAACCAAAACCGAAATAAAATCAAACCGACCGACTATTCTAAACATATTGTATTATTTATATATAAAATATATATTATTTATTATATATATTCGGTCGGTTCGGTTTGGTGGTTAAAATCACATAGAAACCGGAAATCGAACCGACCACTCCGGTTTTGAATTTTTTAAAATCGAAACTGATCCGAATCGAATTTAAATCGAACCAATCGGTTCGGTTTAGATCGGTTTAATTGGTTTTTTGTTCAGCCCTACTTTTTGTGAAGAAATTTTCTACTTTTTTTTAGTTATTTTATTTCAAAAGTAGGGTTGTTCATGGTTTGCGGTTTCATGTTTCCTGAAATCGAACAATATCAACCGGTTTGACAGAAATCCAAACCGAATGTGTAATTAGGGATGGCAATGGTGTGGATTTGGGCAAATCTAAATACGCCCCGCCGAATTTTGTTCATCGCCGAATCCGCCCCAAAACCTTTTTTTTTTAAACCATCCCCAATCCGTCATGGAGGACGGATATCCGCGAGCCTCCGATTATCCATTTATTTGCTGGAATTTTTTTTTCAATCTTCTAAATCAATTGATTGACCACAATATAGATCCACCACCATCTGAGAGAGAACCCACCCTCACCATCACTGCTATGGATTCCAAACTACACACCACATACCCCATGTTGGTCATCCATCATTCAAGATTACAAGGGAGGGAACAATACTGATTCCGGATATAATTTCCATTTTTAAATGTTGGATGAGTTGTTGGATTTGTTTGTGGTGGGGTTAGGGCAACCAAAAGTGGCTTTTCATCATCCTCAAGTGGTACATATTACCAGATCCAAAAGAGGAATACCTAAAGCTCCATTTATGAGCTGCCCAATGCCTCCCTTTCCTTCTCCGCACGACCCACCAGCCCTTCTTTCTCTTCTTTCTCACTCTCTCTCCACTCAACCCCACCCCTCCCTCATTTCCCCTCTTTCTCTGCACCCCACCCTCCCTCCCTCCCTCATTTCTCCCTCCTTTTCCCTTCTTTCACTGTTGCTGTGTGACCCACCCCCTTTCTCCTTTCCCCTCTCTCTGCGCCCCACCCTCCTTTCCCCTCTGTCACTCTTTACGCCCCCATCCCCTCCCTCGTTATCTTAAAGAAGAAGATCTAAACAGTGGATGTCTGGACGATGTTGATGAGCAGCAGTGGAGGCGTGGAGCCGTGAAGACTGTGTCTTGTGTGATGGAGACTGCAAAGAAAGAGTAGAGTGAGTGGAGAGAATGAGGGATTTAGGGTTTTTAATGTATTTAAAGGGAATGTTATTTTAGTAATAAATATTTTTTTAAATAAAAATATTATATATATAAATGGATATCCGCCTCGCAAACAGTGACGGATCCAATTTTGATCCCTGAAACCGCACCAAAATTTGTTTAGCAAAAACCAATCTGCCCCAAACAGTCCAGGGCGGAGCATAAAATAAAATAAAAACCAATTCGCCCCACTGCCATCCCTATGTGTAATGAAACTGAACCGAAATAAAATTCAATAAAACCGAACCACAAAAACTATGCTAAACCAAAACCAAACCGACAGAAAAATATAATTATCTATTAATTCTATATAGATACATATAATATTAAAAATATAAAGATATGTATCGGTTCGGTTTCCTCATTTTTTTTCAACCTAGAAACATACCCACTTTGGTTTCAAAATGTTACAAACCGAAACAAAATCAAACCAAATTGATTGGTTCAAGCGGTTTGATCGGTTCATTCGGTTTTTTGTTCAGCCCTATTCAAGAGTGTCTTAAATGAAGGAGGCTATTTTTTGTTTATCTCAGTGTGATGGCTGGATGGCTGAACATGGAAGAGACAGTAGATCTGCAGTGTTTTTGTAGCCTGACCTTAAGTTTCTCTTTTCCACACTCTAAACTCAAGAAAAAACAGCTGCTTTAGTTTCTCTTCTCTTTATGGTTTCATGGAGTTCTAGTGATACCAAAAGGCTTCTGATTTTTCTGAAAGAAAACTTGTATTAGGGAGTGTGTTCAGCACTGTTATAGAACACCAGAAAAAGAGTCACCTGGTCAATTTGTATCTTACTTAGTGAGAATTGATCATACTTACGTCTTTCAATAAAAAAAGCGTGTTTGCTTTATGTATGATAAAAAAATCACTCTGTATGACATTCAATCTTTATCTTCATCTATTGATACCTATTTTATGCTTTTGAGCAGGTCATTTATCGAAGAGTCCCAAGCTAATATAAAGATATCGCCTCAAGATAACAGCTATGTTGGATTGAACGACAGACTAGTGACACTCACAGGCTCTTTGGATGAGCAAATGCACGGTATCTCTTTGATTTTGTCAAAGCTAGCAGAAGATTCATATTATCCACAGTCCATGAATTCCCCCTTTTCATATGCAGGTTTGGCTTCACCAAGTTCATTTATATAGTCCAATTATTCTGTCAAGATGTTTGCAACCACAATACATTCATATATGAAAATAGCATGAAGGGAAGAAGAGTTGAACTTTAGTGGGTCCATTGAAAGGGTAAACAATAATGATGGAGCAGTATAGAAAATTGAATAACTCTAGATATCAAGTACACAAATCAGTAGAAAGCACCTAATGCACCAAAAGGTATGTCTTAGTTCAGGCATACAACTCAAGCGCGGCAAGGACCCTCAGCCTGCGGACATTCAACACTTAAGAAATACCTGATAGAGATCAAACAAAGATTATAACATAATACCCTCACGGAAGGTTAGTTTTTGTTGCATCCATGCCCAGTACCAATATTTGGTCAAATATTTAGGGAAGTTGAGAAAATAAGCATAAATGTTGTAGTTCTATTTCCTGTTTCGGTCATTAATAACTATTAAGAGAAAAAAAAATGCTGCTTGACAGTGTAATTACTGCTATTTTATTTTTGATACTGTGCCAAATAAATTGATAATTTGATAATATATATTGTTACATCAATTTGAACTTTCAGGTGCTAATGTTTCAAGTGCTCCATATGGATACATGGGTCCTCCTGTTGGAATGCCAGCATACCCTGGATCAAATGGCGCTGGAAGAAAGTTTCCAAATAACAAGGTATCTTCTATGCAGTACTTCTCTTTATCCTAGTGGCTCTCCAAACGCTAGTAAGGATTCTCTATCCTAGTGGCTCTCCAAACACTAGCTGTCCTCCTTTGGTAAGATCGTCAAGTTAGATGCTTTGTTCTTTGGGAAAAGTGTCATTGTTTTCTTCTGGTAAGTAGTAATAAAATGACATTCACGAAACGTCTATTTCTGTAGTTATATTAAACAAGTCCTCTTGAAGGAACGGGTATTATGACTAAGAGTATAAATATTTTACATATCCAAATTTCATAAAATAAATTCAGTGTTTAAAAAAAAAAAAAACTTCAGCACATGATTTTCTGTTGAGGGTCTGATCTTGATATTATACCAAGTGCTTAACATGAGGCAATTTCGGAGGATCACAGGAAGATCGAAACAACTCGTTGACATTTGGGATTGCTGATGAGCACGTTGGAGCAGTTGTTGGTCGTGGTGGAAGGATTATAATGGAGATAAGTCAGGTATGTCGCGAACCCTATTTCCATTGTTAGCGTATTGTTCAAAAGGATAAAAGAAGGTAGTCTTCTTATATGAGCTAATCAGGGAATTTTTTTTCATCCGACACTGTAAAGATCACTGCTCAGTTTCTTCTTGATCAATAGTAACCTATTAAAATAACAAGGACACGCCATTTCTAAGTACTTTACTTGCACTCTGCTATTAGATATAAATCAACAGTCAACATTCTCTATATGGCTTGGGTGTCAGTTTCATAGGAGTCCGCCTGTTTGACCCTTTTCCTCCATGTTGCTCGTCCATGTCTTTGTTAAACAGATGTAAATGACCAGGATCCTTTTTTCTTTTCTGCAGGCAAGTGGAGCCAGGATAAAAATCTCAGATAGAGGTGATTTCATGTCTGGTACATCCGACAGGTAAAAAAAAAGCTTTTTAAACTGGTTATAACCCTTCAAGCAGTCATCTCTGCAAGTGTTGAAAATTAATTTTTTTGTTGGGTACTTCACTTGCCAGGAAAGTGACAGTCACAGGATCAAAGGCGGCAAAACGGGCAGCTGAAAACATGATCATGCAAAAGGTGGCTTCTGCCTCGGAGGGTTAATTGATGCTTCACTTTTTGAGTTTAATTGAATTTTTGTCACTTGTGGACTCCGCACACACTTGCAAATATCTTGAACCATGTCTGCAACATTCATCTTCTATATCACATGATCATCAATGACTAGGCACAAGAAAAATGAGCAATTTTCAGACCAATTGCTGCGTGATTATGTTTTTCACAGATTTTTGCTCATTGCCTGGAAACTAGAACAAAATGTTGGTGATACAGCGATCCCAATGAGAAGAGGAGGTCACCTAAACTAGTTTCTTGACCAATATAACTGGTGTTAACATTCAATTCTATGTACAATTTGGTTTTCTTGTGCAGTAGTTTAAATTTTTGTGTTAACATATTCACCTTAAGGATTTTTATTCACTGTTATTAGGATTTGATTTTTATGTTCGAGAGTCTAAAGGATCATACATGGTTTTCAGTCAAGGAGGTATTATAAGCTCGTATTCTTTGCAGTAACTCTACTAGACCCGCCGCCCTCCAGTACTGATAACCTGTTACTAATGCAAGCAGCAACTTCAATTACCTGACAAATGCCATGTAAAAAGTACATATGTTCGTCCCTCGGTTTTTTCTATATTGGTGTTGGACAGAAAGTTATATTGTAGGTAGCACCAGTACAGTGAACAAGTGGCGGAGTTGTGTCGTTTGGTTGTACACGGGCCAGAGGGCAGGCGTGCTTGAAGACGTTTGAGACGTGGTTGGGCTGGCAGGCGTTTGGTCCTTTCAGCACGTCACATGAACTCTTGCAGGCAATCACATTCCCGTTAGGACTCTTGTAAGCCAGTTCTGGTGGGCAGATGCTCGTGATATCTTTAGCGCACACAGATGTAGGGCATGATATAGGTCCTCCGATTGGAACAATGCGCACCGGGACATTGAATCCATGGATCAAGCTTACTTCATATGTAGCAACTGACTGCTTGATGTCAAAATTGAGCAACGTAACTGGGTACTTGGGTGGTTGTCCAGTGCAATCGGTTGAATTGGTGCCACAGTCACCAGTCAAGCATGCAAAATCATATTCACTAACTCCACTGCACTTCGTTCGAAGCCATATGGATCCTGCCCAATTGTCTGGGGTCTCGAATATCGTCAGCGTTTCCGTTGGATATTCCCACATTGCTTCTCCTATTGGAGGTTTTGCCGCCAGCCATACTGAAAAAGGGCATTGGTTTAAATAGTTGAAATAGGTGCCTGCATACCCACCTGAAAAAAAACAGTTAAAACTGATAGTTTTAACATTCCTAACCAGTAAAATGACTTTCATTTATCGAAAATTTCCTATCAACATCATTACCTATGGTATTTGTAACCTAAACCCAAGAAAATGAAGAAATGGAATGTACCTGTAAAGAGGATTGCAAGGAAAACAAAGCTGATGAGGGTTGCTGTTCTTGCCATGGCGATTATTTACTTTGCTTGTACTGAGAGGAAGAGAAGTACTTTTATAAGGAACAAATTGGGGTAGCAATAACATTGCACTATACGAAAGATTTTTGTAATCAAACACACTCATCATAATTATGTGCAACTCAACAACCCAGTGTTTGTAAAGACTCAGCGTCAAAGTCTATATAGAAAAGATGTAACATTACTCAGTGCCCACTACTCAATTAATTTGTTTGATTTCCCGTTTGACTATCTAACTCGAGAATCGTTAAGAGCAGCACTCTCTGGCTATCTAATAAAACCTCTCCCATTAACTCCATTAGCAAATATTGACATTCTTTCATCCCAAATTTCATCAAGTGCTCATGCTACTTACATAACAATTCTCAATACTTATGCAATCAATTCTTCGAAAGAGATTATTCGATCAGATTGTATTCTGCTAGGCCCAAAAGAAATTTTGATAAGCCCATATAAGAACTACCCATCATATATATATAAATAATATTGGATGGCGACATGAACATTTCATTTAAAAGTTGACATTGTGTTTGCCAATATTTGGAAGCTCGGTTTCCCCTAGGTAAATAAAACTCGTTTCGCTTCATTCATTGTATATAGACCACTACGCTCCAAGATGCCATCGAAAAGAAACACATCAACAGGAAAACGGGCAAGCTTCAAGAATTCTTCACTTATCTTTTGTTCCTCGATTGATAATTAAAGAAGATTTTTCCACCTGTTGGGAACCCGAAATAATCGGAAGATCAACCGACCTCTCAACCAGAAATAGTCAAAATTCACGGAAGCATAGAACCAAGACCGCCACCAATCGTGGATGTTGTCACTAAGGCTCTCGAAACAATCAGGAGAACGAATGAAGCAGGTCTCCTTGTTCACTAACTAACATATCAACCACCGAATGCAGAATCCTATCAGTTAAAGGAATACCTGCAAGGGTAGCCCTCGCGTAAGAAAAGACCATCACCTTCCAACCATTGGGACCCATTTGGGCAGGAGGAATACCCAAGATATTCAAATACTCCCAGAACAACTCCGAAACATGAAATCGAAGGCCAGAAGAAAACATGCACGAATACAGTGCAATGTATCCAGCCTTTGGGTTACAAGGGCTATCATCTAGTCCAAACAGGATAAGCTCGTGGTCATGCGAAAGATTATAATCAGAACGAAGGCTCTCCAAAGTCGGCTGAGAAGCTCTAATAGAAGAATAATGAGCCTCACAAAGAGTCAGCAACTTACCACTTAACTTATCACCAACAAAAGAGGAAGGAACATATTCACCACATTTCCTTTTATAGAGCCAAGCGATGAAGAGACAACTCATGGGGACAACATGTGAGATATGATGACGATGCAAAATCCCAGAAATGTGCGCAAGAAACGAACGGACAAGCATAGGATCAAGACACCAGCTCGTGAAAAGTAACTGACAACATTAAATACAAGGCAATGATAAAATGGAAAGTTGAACCGTCACCAAAGTTAGTGGCCACGTCAGCATGCCAACTAACTAAGGGGGGAATAGCTGATGATACATCAAAATAGACCGATCATTATGATCGAACACGTGGCACAAGGACCCATCACGAGGACACTACAAACAACCCACTGGCCACCTTATGAAGCCCGATAGAAATAAAACTAATTCCACAGGCCCAGACAAGGCCCACCTTTAAGGTGGCGTAAGCAAGATCCAAGTCCGGGCCCAGACGAATCAAAGCCCAAACCCAAGCCCGTCACACGTTATCTCATTAAGAAGAAGAACGTTGCACCAAGAAAGAGCCGTGGAGAGACTTACGCCTCCACGAACGCATCTCCATTAAGGAGACAGTTACAGAAACATCTCCTTCCGTTGCGCCTCACATACTTAAGTCACATGTAATACCCACCCAATTCACTTACCAATATTTTTTTTATTATCTTAGAAGTTAATAATATTTATTTATTGATAGTATTTATTAATTGGTAATAGTTACAAATAATTATATTTTATGATTTTAATTTAGGACCTAGGTTTAGGCTGGGGGTGGGTAAGAGATGAAGCGATGGTAAGAGAAGGGAAAAAAACAAAAAAAACTTACATTGAAAATATAAGAGGGCTAGAATTAAAATCATAAAAAGTTTTGGATAGTTTTTTTTCTTTTTTTTTTCTCTATACTTATGCAATGTAAGAGAAACCCTAGCCTTTTTTTTTTTTTTTTTTTTTTCTCTTTACATACACACAAAAGAAAAAAAAAAAAAAAAAACTTACATTGAAAAAGGTGGGAGGCGCTTAGAAGGAATAACTTTGGATATTTGCAAAGAAAAAAAAAGTTGTGAGTAAAACTCTATCATTCTTCAATATTTTTTTTCCCAATGTAAATACGATTCCCTTGACATCTTGATTGGATTTACATCTTTAATGGAGGAAAAACCGATATGACAGTTTGGATTGATTTATATCTTTAATGAAAAACCGATTTGACATCGTTTGATTTACATATTTAATGAAAAACTGATTTGACATCATGAGTTGATTTACATCTTTAATTAAAAATCGATTTGACATCGTGAGTTGATTTACATCTTTAACGGAGGAAAAACCGATTTGACATTTTGGTTTGATTTACACATGAAAAACCGATTTGACATCTTGATTTGTTTTACTTCTTTAATGGAGGTGATAGTATGAATGATTATGGATGTGATAGTGTCTGGTTGAATGGACATCCATGTAAGAAAAAGAAAAAAAGAGTTTAGTCATTATAACTGGAAATTGAAATGAAAGGAAATAAGTATCCTAATTTTGTTGTTGTAAATTTTTTTTTTAATTGTGGGAAGGGAAATGAAAACCTCGTGTGATTTACAATACACATTTTTTTTACCTTGACAAGTGGCGATGTGACACCTTAGATGATACTACAGAGTACAGACAACAGATGTGATCTCTGTAGAAAACCTTGGGAAGGGTTTTTTTTTTCTTTATTGTATGTGATGTGATATTTGTAAGAAAAAAAAAAAGATATGATATTTGTAAGAAAGAAAAAGATGTGATGGCTATGGCTATGTGATTTCTGTTAGAAAAATATAAATACTTGGTAATGCTCTTTTCCAAAACTAAAAATAAAAAAAATTGTATACAAACTTGATTGTATGCGTGTGATATAAATTATGGGTATGCAGACTTGTTTGCATATCGGTACGCCGTTCCATGTGAGTTCAGTAGTACGTGTAGATTTAGAAAATACTTGTCAGGTATCGAACTTCGGGTGAGATGACATGACACTCGATGTGGCACCCCACTTGGGTCATGTACGCTCTGAGTGGCTTCGAGGGCAAGGGAGACACACTTGGGTAAGGTGTGTTCGGCACAGGAGGAGAGTGCGATTGTGGAAAAGAAGCCAAGAATTAGGAAAAATAAATGAAACCATTGAATTGATCATAACACGAAATTGTGTACGAATTATTTTAGCATATACTAGGTTAGCCTTGAGGGAATAAACTAACAGCTCATTCGAATCTCGAATGAGAGCTACCTGTCTTCCTTAAGGTGAAATGCATTTTTTTTAAATATTTAATTGTCTCGATTTGTAAGTTTGCTCACACCAGTATTAATATACTGACCCAGATTTTGTATTGTTTTACAAATTTGGGTGCGTTCTTAATGAGCGTAGCCCCAGAGACCTATCAAGGTTAATTGGAACGCAAGAGTGGTATAAGCTGTGTGGCGATAGCTGAGGAGTCGACACGTTTTTTTGTTAGATCTTTATTATTATTATTATTATTATTATTATTATTATTATTATTATTATTATTATTATTATTATTATTATTATTATTATTCATAGGTAATCAGATGTAGATTTTAGTTATAAATGCTCAGTTTTTGTCAAAGATTTATTTGGGAATTGATTAATGTAATTTTCATTTACTTGTAATTGTGGACCTCGTTTTGAGAGGAAGAATTTTGAAGAAGGTTATTATTTCATTTACGGCCTTATGATTGTACCATTTAATTTGTTCCTAACGTGTCTTGGTTTTTGGACAATCTATTAATTTATGTTGTTCAAAGATCGGGGCGTGACATTTTGGGTATCAGAGCATTTGGTTAGCCTAGATCTAGGTAGGTCTAGGTGATCCTCGGAAGTGTGGAAATGGGATTATGAACGTTTGGATTATTAAGTATTAACGGTTATTTATTTTCGCTTGAAGGTAATGGCGAACACTCGATCGAATGGTGCCAATGGGAAGAATGGTGATACCGGGCGGAATAACACTAATGGCCCAAACGGTTCGAATGATCAAGGGGGAAATCCTAACTTGGTTCAGGTGGACGTGGGAGCTATGATGACGCAACTTTTGCAAGTTGTGCAGAACAACCATCAGGATAATCAGGGTGACCCGTTTGCCAGGAGAAATAAGGAGTTTGGGAACCTAGGCGGTCAAAGGTTTAATGGAGAGACTGACCCTATTGCAGCTGAGAAATGGATTCGTAAGTGTGAAACCGTATTCAATCGGATGCAGATGACTGGTATAAAAACAAGAATTAACTGCTCATAACTTGGATGGTAATGCCAGGTATTGGTGGGATTCTGTCGAGGAGAGCATGGATACGACTATTATGACTTGGGAAACTTTCAAGTCCAAATTTGACTGTCAGTTTGTACCTGAAGTTGTGAAATCTCAGCTAGCTGCAGAGTTCCTTAGTTTGACGCAAGGTACAAAGTCAGTGACCCAGTATGTGACAAAATTCAACGAGTTGACTTGGTATGCTCCGTACTTGGTTGATATTATTGCCAAGAAGAATCAGAAGTTTATCAAGGGTTTGGGTCATTATTTGTCAAAGTCACTTTTACCCTTTGATAAGGAACCATTCGACAGAGTTTTAGACTCAGCTCTCAAGTTCGAAGAGCAAGACACCACTTTTCGAGAGGCTAGGGAAAAGAGCAAGGAAGGTGAGTCGTCTAGAAACTCGCGTTCATCTGGGAACCGAGATCAGAACAAGTATAAGCCTTATGATCAGAATCAACGAGGACCTGGATTTCAGTATCAACCGAGGTTCCAATCCGAAGGTCAGTTTCAGCAGAGGCCTCAGGGAGGAGTTGAGTCCCAGGGAGGTTTCAGGCCCAAAGGGCAGCAGTGGCAGAGACCAGCATTTCAGAACCAGGGCCTGCAAGGCCCATATTAGCAACCTCGACCTCAGACACCTACAGCACCACGAGGGCAGGCTCCCACTAATAGGTTATGCTACAGATGTAACCGTCCAAAGCATTTCATTTGTGATTGTCCCAGTGGGCGAGGCACTCCACAGGGTAGGCAGGCCCCACCAGCTCCAGCACTTGCATTTGCGGTTCTACCAGGGCAAGAGAATGTTGAAGGTATCATCACCACTCAGTTTCCCTTGCGAGTATTATTTGATTCTGGTGCTTCTCATTATTTTATTTCTCGTCGAATGGTAGAAAATAAAACATTAAAACTATGCCACTTATCAAACCTTTATGTATTGAGACACCCATAGGAGGCATTGTCACATTATCTGAGCAATGTAGAAATTTTGAAATCTCTTTAACGGGTCGAAAACTTGTCGCGGATTTGATAGTTATGAATTTTGAGAGTTTTCATGTTATTCTTGGGATGGATTGGTTGATTAAAAACTATGTTACTATAGATTGTGCCGCGAGGACCATTTTGATAGATACACTAAGGTTGCCGCGAGTTGGTCATGTTTGTGAACCTTGTGGGGACTCCACAATGACGAGCACTCTATACTCTATGGATATACCAGAGAAAGATATTAGCGTGGTTGAGGTGGTGAAGGGTTATGTAGATGTATTTTAAGAAATTCCTGGTCTACCACCTAAGAGAGAAGTCGAATTTCGAATTGACTTGTTGCCAGGGACAACACCGATTTCGAAAGATGCATATCGATTGGCTCCCAAACAGTTGGATGAGATGAAAGTCCAACTAGAGGAATTACTCCAGAAGGGGTAAGAAAATTCTCTCGTATGTTTTTATTTATTTATTTATTTATAATAGTTATATATATGTACATATTTGTGAGTAACTATATGGTTAATCCTTTAAGGTGTGTATACTTAGGTTTATTCGACTAAGTATTTCTCCATGGGGTGCGCCTGCTATCTTTGTTTCTAAGAAGGATGGTACTTTGAAGATGTGTGTCAACTATAGATAACTAAATAAGGTGACAATAACAAATAAGTACCATCTTCCGCGGATAGATGATTTGTTAGATCAGTTGAAAGGGGTGGTATTTTTCACAGTTGGATTTGAGGACTGGGTACCATCAGATGGGTGTTGAAGAGCAGAGCATACCTCTGACGGCGTTTCGGACTCGATATAGGTTATATGAATTTCTGGTCATGCCCTTTGGATTGACCAATTCTCCTGGTTTCTTTATGGATTTGATGAACCGTATTTTTTGATCGTACCTTGATAATTTTGTTGTCATTTTCATTGATGATATTATGGTATATTCCCGAAACATGGAGGACCATCGAGAGCATTTGAAAGTAGTGTTGCAGACTTTAAGAGATCACAAGCTGTATGCTAAATTTAGTAAGTGCCACTTTTGGGAGAAAGATGTGAGATTTCTTGGGCATGTGATCTCTAGCGAAGGGATAGCGGTTGATCCTGACAAAGTTGTAGCAGTTAAAGAATGGAAACAACCCACTAATGCCAGTGAAATTCGAAGTTTCTTGGGGTTGGTTGGATATTACAGGAGGTTTATTGAGAAATTTTCATTAATTGCAGCACCTTTGACGAGTCTGACCCGAAAGGATGTCAAGTTTATATGGACTAAGGACTGTGAGATTGCATTTCAAGAGTTGAAGCAAAGGTTGACTACAACTCCAATTTTAATCATTCCCACTCGTGGCGGGAAGTTAGTGGTGTTTACAGATGCTAGCGGAACAGGTTTGGGATGTGTTTTGATGCAAGATTAGAAAGTAGTCTCTTACGCTTCTAGGCAGTTAAAGCCACATGAGAGGCGATGTGCTACGCATGATTTGGAATTAGCAGCAGTGATTTTTGCTTTAAAAATATGGAGACATTATTTGTATGGAGAGAAATTTGAGTTGTATACTGATCACAAAAGCTTAAAGTATATATTTTCACAACGGGATTTAAACATGAGGCAGCAAAGGTGGATAGAGTTTATTAGTAGTTATGATTTTGAAATCCTCTACCATCCAGTCAAAGGGAATGTGGTGGCGGGTGCCCTTAGCAGACAACATAGTGTGTTGACCGCTCTATGGTGCAAGAGTGGAAGATTCTCGAGGTTATTGCCGCTCATTATGTTTTGACTGTTTCGCATACTAGAGGAGCTTATGTTTGTAGTTTGACAGTGAAACCTACCTTGATTACTCGGGTCATTTCAGTGCATCATACTGACCCATTTCTTATGAACAAAATGAATGATTTGATAGTTGATACGTTGGACGACTGCCCTACTGATTGGTCAGTTGACATAGATGGAGGATTGCGATTTCATGGTAGACTTTGCGTACCAGATATTTCAGCGTTAAAGAAAGAGATTATGGATGAGGCTCATCGTTCTAAATTTACTATTCATCCAGAGAGTACAAAGATGTATCATGATTTGAAAAGAAGTTTTTGGTGGGAAGGCATGAAACGAGATGTTGGGGAATATGTCTCTCACTGTTTCACTTGTCAGCAAGTGAAAGCAAAACACCAGAGGCCGTCTGGTTTATTGCAGCCTCTAGAAATACCCATGTGGAAGTGGGAACACATTTCGATAGATTTTGTTGATGGTTTACCTAGATCTCGGAGGGGTAATGAGTCAATTTGGGTTATTGTTGACCGTTTGACTAAGTGTGCACATTTTATCCCCATTGGTGCATCTCGTAATACCGACAAGTTAGCTGCTATGTATATCCGAGAAGTGGTAAGGTTGCATGGTGTTTCTATTACCATTGTGTCAGATAAAGATCCATTGTTTACATCAGCATTTTGGGAAAATTTTCAACGTGCTATGGGTACTACCTTGGCTATGAGCATTGTGTATCATCCACAGACTGACGGGCAGACTGAGCGGGTAAATAAGATTTTAGAGGATATGTTGCGAGCTTGCATCATGGATTTTGGTGGTAGTTGGGAGGATCATTTACCGTTGGTGGAGTTCTCGTACAATAATAGTTACCAATCGAGGATTGGCATGACACCCTTTGAGGCTTTGTATGGTAGGCCGTGTAGATCTCCTAGTTTTTGGGCAGAGGTAGGTGATACAATATTGTTGGGACCAGAGATTATTAGGGAGACTGCAGAGAAGATTGAGATTATTCGGGGAAGGATAAAAACTGCTCAGAGTAGACAGAAAAGCTATGCAGATCAAAAGCAAAAAAATGTAGTGTTTGCGGTTGGTGATTTAGTTCTTCTCAAGGTGTCTCCCATGCGAGGTGTGATGAGATTTGGCAAGAAAGGGAAGTTGAGCCCACGGTATATTGGGTCATTCGAGATTGTCGGATGTGTTGGTCACTTAGCTTACAAGCTTGCATTGCCGCCCAGTTTGTTGATGATTCACGATGTCATTCATGTTTCGATGCTGAGAAAATGTGTGAAAGATCCAACTCAGATTGTTCAACCTACCGCTATTGAACTGAATGAGGATTTGACCTATGCACTTGGGCCGGTGAGGATAATTGATTGTGATGTGAAGCAACTACGACGTAAGAAAGTCAACTTGGTCAAATTTCAATGGAGCGAAAAGGAGAACGGTGTCACCTGGGAGTTGGAGGACAAAGTAAAGCATATGCACCCAGAATTATTCATCTGATCCTTATCCTACCAAATCTCGGGACGAGATTCTTTTGAGGTGTGTATATTGTAATACTGACCCAATTCACTTACCTAATATTTTTTTTATTATCTTAGAAGTTAATAATATTTATTTATTGATAATATTTATTAATTGGTAATAGTTACAAATAATTATATTTTATGGTTTTAATTTAGGACCTAGTTTAGGCTGAGGGTGGGTAAGAGATGAAGTGATGGTTGTGTTTAGCTAATGAAACCATAATAAAAAAAAACATTCATTTAAAAAGAAACCCTAGCCCCTTTTTTTTCTCTCTTTACATACACACAAAAGAAAAAAAAAAAAAACTTACGTTGAAAAAGATGGGAGGCGCTTTGAAGGAAGAACTTTTGGATCTTTGCAAAGAAAAAAAAGTTGTGAGTAAAACTTTATCCTTCTTCAATATTTTTTCCCAATGTAAATACGATTCCCTTGACATCTTGATTGGATTTACATCTTTAATGGAGGAAAAACTGATTTGACAGTTTGGTTTGATTTATATCTTTAATGAAAAATCGATTTGACATCGTGAGTTGATTTACATCTTTAATGGAAGAAAAATTGATTTGACATTTTGGTTTGATTTATATATGAAAAAGCGATTTGACATCTTGACTTGTTTTACATCTTTAATGGAGGTGATAGTATGAATGGCTATGGAGGTGATAGTGTCTGGTTGAATGGACATCCATGTAAGAAAAAAAAAATAGTTTAGTCATTATAACTGAAAATTGAAATGAAAGGAAATAAGTATCCTAATTTTGATGCTGTAATTTTATTTTTTTTTAAAAAATTGTGAGAAGGGAAATGAAAACCTCGTGTGATTTACTATGCACATTTTTTTTACCTTGACAAGTGGCGATGTGACAACCTTAGATTATACTACTGAGTACTGACAGCAGATGTGATCTCTGTAGAAAACCTTGGGAATTGTTTTTTTTCTTTATTGTATGTGATGTGATATCTGTTATAAAAATATAAATACTTGGTAATGCTCTTTTCCACAACTCAAAAAATAAAAATAAAAAAAGAATTATTTTCTATACAGACTTGATTGTATATGTGTGATATAAATTATGGGTATGCAGACTTGCTTGCATATCGATACACCGTTCCATGTGAGTTCGGTAATACGTGTAGATTTTAGAAATACTTGCCAGGTATCGAACTTCGGGTGAGATGATATGACACTCAATGTGGCACTCCACTTGAGTCATATACGCTCCGAGTGGCTTCGAGGGCAAGGGAGGCACACTTGGGTGAGGTGTGTTCGGCACAGGAGGAGAGTGCGATTGTGGAAAAGAAGCCAAGAATTAGGAAAAATAAATAAAACCATTGAATTGATCATAACATGAAAATGTGTACGAATTATTTTAGCATGTACTAGGTTAGTCTTGAGGGAAGAAACTAATAGCTCATTCGAATCTTGAATGAGAACTACCTGTTTTCCTTAAGGTGAAATGCATTTTTTTTAATATTTAATTGTCTCAATTTGTAAGTTTGCTCACACCAGTATTAATATACTGACCCAGATTTTGTATTGTTTTACAAATTTGGGTGCGTTCTTAATGAGCGTAGACCCAGAGATCTATCAGGGTTAATTGGGGCGCAAAAGTGGTATTAGCTGCGTGGCGATAGCTGAGGAGTCGACACATTTTTTTTGTTAGATCTTTATTATTATTATTCCTAGGTAATCAAATGTAGAGTTTAGTTATAAATGCTCAGTTTTTGTCAGAGATGTATTTGAGAATTGATTAATATAATTTTCATTTACTTATAATTGTTGACCTCATTTTGAGAGGAAGAATTTTGAGGAATGTTATTATTTCATTTACTGCCTTATAACTGTACCATTTAATTTGTTGCTGATGTGCTTCGGTATTTGAACAATCTATTAATTTATGTTATTCAAAAATCTGGGCGTGACATCACGCAGAGAGTTAACTATGACCATTATAAAAGTAAAGAGAATTTTCGACAAAGGCATGAAACTTTAATTGAGTTTTGTCAATATTTACTTTTTTCTTCCAACAGAGTTACTGACTTAAGCGTCAGAGTGCCTTCAAACTCACAGGAGGACAATTTTTAGACGCATCAGTAAGTTTTTTTTTCTTTTTTTTTGCACAAAGTGGAACTAAATGTTATACATTAAAATAAAATAAATATAGATATCGGATAAAACCCCCAAACTGCCCATTTAGGATCTCCCTTAGTTTCACTTACTTAAAAGGATCCGGGTAAATAAAAATTATGGTTTGTCAATTTGTTTGAATTGAAATTTTGAGGGAAACTATAAATTCATGCTAGAAAAAATGTGGTAAAGTTTCTCCCTATTGGCCAACCAACGCCCATTGTCCTAGACCATCGGCTTGTTGCTCGTCCTTAAAAACCCACAAATACCGTTCATTAAGTTATTTAATGGTGAGATATAATCACGCATCTCAAGGACAATGTCGAAATAACGGGCTGATAATTTACGCCATGTGTAATGACTAGAGTATGCCCCGTGCCGTTGGCACTACACATAATTTTATTTTTGCTAATTATTTTGTACTGAGCATCTACGCCAATATCCTCATTTTCGCTTTCAATCAGTATTGAAGTGTAAGCTGATTAGAAGTGTAAGCATGTTCAGTCAAATTTGAATCAGTTTGGGGAAAATTTTAAACGCCGAGAATGAGTTCTCCCTCAATCTTTGAATTCACCAAACCATGAAATTTAGAGTTTTTGTTTAAATGTGCATTAAGATGCCCGACTCACTTTTTCTGGTATGATCGACACGACTCATAGCTTTTAAAAATATTGAAAAATATTAAAGACGTGTAATACATTATAATTTTTTTTGTTATGAAATATATATTTTTTATATTTTGGCCCTTATATTGATTATTGATTTTGTTCGAAATATCTTCAAAAATGCATTTCAACGATACTAAGTTTATCAAAATCCGACAACGATGTAGATAGTTATGATAATTTTCATTTTGCTAAAAGGAAAACACAATATTTTCTCTCTCCGCCACATGTACATTCCACCAACTTTTTTCAAAAAATTTTTCATTATTTTTGCCCTTCTACATATTTTATATTTACACATATGTCATCATAGAAAATGAATCTCAACCTTCAAATTCTACACATTCCTCAACTTTCAATCCTAACAGTCTTTTATTTCTAATACTTTCGATTTGACATTGTCCCAGTCAGCAATGAATAGTAAAACATCCATCTGAATTGTAATATAGATTTTTTCGATTTGACTTTGTCCCATTCAGCAATGAATAGTAAAACACAACTCTGAATTGTAATATAGATTCTTGGAGGATTTGTTTGCTCATATATTCCACAAAGTGACACGAACGTAGTTGTAGAGTGTTCACTGAATCTGTAATTGACTTTCACTAGTAACGTGGAAAAATTGTATGGTGCTTTTTCCATGGTGAAAAAAAAGAATCCAGACTCTTTATGTTTCGAGTGAAAACAAAAGGCGAGGATCGTCAATGCTGATTTAGTGATACAATAAAGAAAAATTCTAGATGTCGAGGAAATGAGCGAGGAAACCAGCGAGGGAAATGAGGTGGAGGAGGTGGAAACCGTTCACCCCCGCTCGGGATGTGTGCGTTGACTTTTCACTTGCGCATCCCGAGGGGGTGAACGGTTTCCACCCCCTTCACCCCCTCCACCCTCATTTCCCTCGCTGGTTTCCTCGACAGCTAGCAAAGCTCTACAATAAAGGGTATCTTTTGGTCTCTGCACTTTAAAATCACAAAAGTCTAGTTTAAGCTTTTTAAAAAAAAAAAAAAAAAAAGTCGTATTGATTAATTTATTGGATTGTATCACTTTTTATTTTATCAATTGGGATGGTTTGATTGTCGAATCTTAGGTTGGTAGATTCCTTAATGGTGATACCATCAGTCTTATCATTTAAGTTAACACCCATATTACTTATTAGTGGTTAGAGCTAAAATTTTTTAAATATATCATATTAATATTTTTTTTATAAAATATTGGTTAATAACTATATTTTGGTCATCTAAGAATAAAATTTAATGAGTACCGAGTTTTTTTTAAAGCCATGTTGGTAAGTGGCTTGAAGCGAGTTACCATTTACTTAGTCCTACCAAGGTTTTTGGTTTTTTGTTTTGTTTTGTTAAGATATTAGTGGTACCAAGTTGAAGAGGGGAATCGTGAAATGAAGATAAAAAGATGCCATTAGGATGGCCTCAACCTGTGGTTACGTATGACTCGAATATAGCTCAATGGTGATGTATCATTAATTTTGATCCTTCAATTGTGAATAACTATTAGAGTAAGTCTAGTCAGTCTTGTTTGCTGACATCTTTTGAACATTTTTTTTTATTTATTTATATTTTTATCTATTTTTTTAAAAATATAATCACAAACACCGTTTATAAAAGGGGTAGAAGTGTAAAATAATCAATAAAAAACTCAAAAGAGACCGACTAAAATTGTTGTTGAGAATCATTTTCAATTTTATGTACACACGTGTCATAAAATCTTCCTAGAATCCCCAAAGTCAAATCGCAATTAGTTTGTGGTCGTGAGAGTGAGGTCGGCAAGTGGATGATCAATCATAATTACTTAACTTTATTTACAATTAGCTAGACTTACTAACTCCGCGATGATTCTCCAGTGACACTATATATCATGCGCGCCTTGTATTTGTACTGAGAGGAAGAGAAGTACTTTTATAAGGAACAAATTGGGGTAGCAATAACATTGCACTATACGAAAGATTTTTGTAATCAAACACACTCATCATAATTATGTGCAACTCAACAACCCAGTGTTTGTAAAGACTCAGCGTCAAAGTCTATATAGAAAAGATGTAACATTACTCAGTGCCCACTACTAAATTAATTTGTTTGATTTCCCGTTTGACTATCTAACTCGAGAATCGTTAAGAGCACTCTCTGGCTATCTAATAAAACCTCTCCCATTAACTCCATTAGCAAATATTGACATTCTTTCATAGAACCAAATTTCATCAAGTGCTCATGCTACTTACATAACAATTCTCAATACTTATGCAATCAATTCTTCGAAAGAGATTATTCAATCAGATTGTATTCTGCTAGGCCCAAAAGAAATTTTGATAAGCCCATATAAGAACTACCCATCATGTATATAAATAATATTGGATGGCGACATGAACATTTCATTTAAAAGTTGACATTGTGTTTGCCAATATTTGTAAACAACAATTATAGGTAGCCAGGTCAGTCAACCATTTTTTGGTTAGGATAGGGTTTTTTTATAATTTTATCCCTTTTATAAATGATGTTTGTGATTGTGTTTTAATGAGAATGGGTAAAATTGTAAAAATGTCCAACCCTGACAAAAAAATGGTTGGTTGACCTGGTTACCTAGCAAAACTAATTTGTAAGATACTAGAGTATGCCCCGTGCCGTTGGCACTCCAAATAATTTTATTTTTGCTAAATATTTTGTACTGAACACTTTTTTCACTATCCCCATTTTGGTTCTGAATAAGTATTGAAATGTCAGCTTATTTTAAGGTAAATATATATTATAAATTTTAGAGTTAGACTTAATCAAATTTGAATCAGTTGGGGAAAAAATTTAAACGCCGAAAAATGAGTTCTCCCCTAATATTTGAATTCACAAAAATATGAAGTTTTAGAGTTTTTGTTTAAATGTGCATTAAAATGCCCGACTCATTTTTTCTGGTATGATCAGCCCGTCTCATTGCTTTGAAAAATATTAAAAACGTGAAGTACTTTATATATTTTTTAATTATAGAATATATATATTTAAAATTTTAGCGTTTGTGTTGATCATTGATTTTGTTGAAAAGATCTTAAAAAAATGCATTTCAACGATATTAACTTTACTAAAATCAGATAACGATGTAGATAATTATGATAATTTTCATTTGAGCAGTTCTACATGGCGAGGAAACGAGCGAGGAAATGAGCGAGGGGAGGGAGGTGGCGGGGTGGGGACCGTTCACCTCTCTCGAGATGTGCGCGCAAAAATTGATGGCACACATCCCGAGGGAGGTGAACGGTCCCCACCCCGCCACCTCCCTCCCCTTGCTCGTTTCCTCGCCCACTTCCTCGACATTTAGAATTTCTGTTTTCATTTTACTAAAAGTAAAACACAATATTTTCTCTCCCAATATTTGAATTCACCAAAATATGAAGTTTAGAGTTTTTGTTTAAATGTGCATTAAAATGCCCGACTCATTTTTTTTGGTATGATCGGTCCGTCTCATTGCTTTGAAAAATATTAAAAACGTGAAGTACTTTATATGTTTTTTAATTATAGAATATATATTTTTAAAATTTTAGCGCTCGTGCTGATCATTGATTTTGTTGGAAAGATCTTAAAAAATGCATTTCAACGATATTAACTTTACCAAAATCCGATAACGATGTAGATAATTATGATAATTTTCATTTTACTAAAAGCAAAACACAATATTTTTTCTCCGCCACATGTACATTCCACCAACTTTTTTCAAAAGTTTTTCATTATTTTTGTCATTCTATATGTTTTATATTTCCAAATATGTCATCATGGGAAATTAATGTCAACCCTCAAATTCAATACATTTCTCAACTTTTAATCACAACTATCTTTTATCTTTTTTCGATTTGACTTTGTCCCAGTTAGCAATGAATAGTAAAACATAACTCTAAATTGTAATATAGATTTTTTCGATTTGACTTTGTCCCAATCCGCAATGAATAGTAAAACACAACTCTGAATTGTAATATAGATTCTTGGAGGATTTGTTTGCTCATAATGTTCATGTTAACATGCTAGAAAAGTTTATTATGCCGTTTCCCTCCCTTGTGCATGCTTACTAATTAAGATAGTTGGCATTGGCAAACATATTGTCGACATAGACTTATAAAAAAAGAGGCAACTATTACTCCACATCACCAAATATGTTGTCTCACGTCACCATGTATTTTTTTTTCCTACTATCCTATACCACTCAAAAAAATATTTTTGAAAAAACAGTAATATAAAAATAAGATAACTTTCGACCAATTAAACCCTCAATTGTGTCCGATTTTCAAGCTCATCAAAACACGAAAAATTGTAGTACTATGAGTTATCAAATAAACACAATTTGAATAACTTGAAATTGTTTAGTACTATGAGGTTTAGGCTTATCCTCTCATAGGTCTGCGTGAATAGGTGAAAGCATATTTTTTTTGGACAGATTTGCGCCACTTTAGTAAAATTACCATAACTTGATCATTTCAAAACATTTTCAAGTGATTTAAATTGTATTTATTAGATAACTCATAGTACTACAATAATGTTTGATGAGCTTGAGAATCGGTCTCAATCGAGCATATAAGTTGGCCGAAAGTTATGGACACTATTCTGTTTCATTTTGAGACATATTTGCGCGACTTTAGTAAAATGACCATAACTTTCTCATTTCAAAACATTTTCAAGTGATTCAAATTGCGTTTATTAGATGACTCAAAGTACCACAATTTTTGTGTTTTGATGAGCTTGAGAATCGATCTCAATTGAAGGTTTAAATTGGTCCAAAGTTACCCTATTTGTATGTTACTATTTTTTTAATAGGTGGTGAACCAATCGAATGTGGGAGAGAGTGGAGCTGATGGTGAAACAATCCAACCAATTGAATGGGAGAGAGAGTGGAGCAGTAACAAAACTGAGAGAGCGATCGAACCAATTGAATGAGGGAGAGAGTGGAACAGAGAGGGAAGATTTAATTAGGGCAGAGAGGGAAGAATTCGATTTGAATGAGGGAGAAAGTGGATGCCTGTTTATATTGGTGGTGTGGGAGAGCAGTGGTGATGTGAGAAATAGAGCAGGTGGTGGAGAGTGTAATGGTGTGAGACAATATATTTGATAGTGTGGAGTAGTTGTTGCCTAAAAATGTGACAGAGCAGTGGTGATGTGAGAAATAAAGCAAGTGATGTGTGAGAGTGTAATGGTGTGAAACAACATATTTGATAGTGTGGAGTAGTTGTTGCCTATAAAAAATATCATCAAACGTGTGTCCTTTTACGAAATGGTTTCTAACTTTCTACCTAAAAATTCAAATTAGGGGGTAATTACTAATTATGGTCGGGTATCCTATCACAATCAACAAACCTAAATTTACACACCATACACATTTGAAAAGTAGTGGTAGGAATCAAGCATATGTTTCATGGTTCTCTATAGTGAACATCTTCAAAAATTGACTGACAAGTAGGCCACCTAATAGTACCATATGGTTCAATCAAAATATTTGATTGATTCCTTTGTTTTTGCAGTCGTTTTATTCCATTTTCTTTTAATTATTGAGAATTTGGGAAAAAATACGCGCATCTACCTGCGGACATAGGATAAAAATTAATATTTGGACCTTTTACACGATGCTATATATGGTTATTCGCCTTTGCGCTATGTTATTATTTTTTATTAGAGAGTATGATTGAAGGAAGATCTTTTTTCTATTTACGCAGACTACAATAGAAAAAAAATTTGTTAATTGTCCAGTCCTAATGACATAGGGTAAGATTATATGCTAGTTAATACGCTATCTAAAATGACGTGTGATAAAATAATATTACATTGGTCACGTCAGTGTTTAAATTAAATTTTCTTGCTCATTGAGTTACAAACGTCATTTTTTCGTTTAATTAATTTTCTTCACATGTTTTATTATACTATACGTAGAAGACAGAAGGATAAATACAAGATGACCGATCTTTTGCTGTCAAATACATTAGATAAGTAAAGTCGTATTAATTATGTATAGACCCTAAAACCGGAAGGTGATGACGAGGGAAATAATATAGAATTGAGATTGGAAAATTTTTATTATTAGAAAAATTCATTCGGCCAAAGTTTTTTTTGGACTAATCCATCGATCGAAGAATCAAACTTTACTGATTCACATGAATATGTTTTTATAGTATCTATTCTTACTTATCTACGGACATATTTTGTTTTGAGTCTCAGCCTCACCTGCTAACATGACAAAACTAGCAATGGGGGTTGTTGAGCTCTCTCTTTACAAGTAATTTTTCCACTATATAATCCACTTGATGTGTTTAATTATATATATTTTTTATGAATTATCATTTTTATCCAAAACCTAATCCAAGCTACTACAAGTGGTATACACCCAAATGGTATCTTATAGTACTGAAATGGCGAATGCTCGGAAACCTTAATAATGAACTATTGTTGTTTTTAAGCACAGATCGTCTGCATTAATGAAACTCTAATCTATAAGAAAATAATGCGTCACTTGAAATTTTTCTTGAGATTTTGTTTGAAATAGAAAATCTGCACCCTACACAGTAGACGAACAAACTAACTTATTTTAGTAAGGCGGTGGTCAAATGGCACGTAATGTAAGTGGCAATGACAACGATGGTGGTGATAACAATGTGTAGTTGTGAACTATTTAATGAAAAAGAAAGGTTATTAGTAAGAAGCTGAAATCTCTTTTGGTAGAGACTTTAATTATGAGATTTATAATCCTGCTGATATGGCAGCCCGACAATTATGTACTTTTAATTAGTTATTTATGCTATAGGCTTCTTTTAAAAAAAAAAAAAAAAGAAAAATGATGAAATCTCTGATTTGATAATTGCAAAATTTTTTTACTCTAGCTGCATAATTATGGTTGATATTTGAGTTTAATTTTTACTTACCTACTCTTTTAGAATTTATTGTAGTTAAGGACACACTTATGTAAGGAATGTAGTTGAAGAATGCGAAATTGAACAATAATCCATGCCTGAGGGCTAAATATCACCATTTTTTTTTGCCAAACACGAAGATTTTTATTGAAGATAAAAAGAAAAACAAGATACAAGAGAAACCATTGCTAGATCAAGGAATGCCAAGATAACGTGAAAGTTTCAAAAAGCAAGTATCTCAAAAGATTACAAGCCGAATCCATCATTCACAACATTTTTCTATTCTCGATAAAAATAAATTGTTCCAATCTATTGAGCCCTTAAAAAACCTTCCTATTTCTCTCTTTCAATACAAGTACACTACATGAGCATGTGATGAATCCTATGCCATAACCACTCCGCACGCGCTGAATGGGTTGTTAGATTGAAACCACCAATTTAGTCATTCCAAAAGGAACTATGAAACATCAAATTCATACCTATCAAGAAACTATTCCAAATAAATTTAGAAAATTTGTAGTGAATCATCAAATTATTCAGAGTCTCTTCATTCTCATTACAAAGAATTCAAAGACTTTCTGTGGGTAATTAACTAATCGAAGGATACTGCTGAGAGCCGCTGCGCATTGAATAAAATTCTAGTCATCCCAACATCACGATAATGAAACCTCGAGAAAACCCTATTTGCGCAAGTGTCCATGATCATATCCTATACAAAATCTTGCAAAAATCCTTCATTCCATTCCATGTGCTCAGCATATCTGAATGTCTGGAAGAAAATTTTGATTTGCTTTCTTCTCCGTCTAATTACTACTATATTTGAGTCTTGTTTTTGGCAATGGTTACTTCTATTCACTGGTTCACTGGTCACTCTCCACATGCCTAACGTGTTATTGCGCCATATCTTGAATCACGACTATTTGATGTGTTCACAAATCTACTCTTTGGATTTAGATCTTTATAATGGCCAAGAAAAGCTACAACTATTGGTCTTATTAAAAGTGTATTTGCATGATTAGTAAAGTATATATTTAGCTAAATATGTGATCGTCCACGACTCGTCATCCGATTTAGATATGATGCCGACACTCAATTACCTAGTGTAAGTAAAAATATTAGGTACCATATCGCAAAATGCTACATTCTAATTGGGTTTTATCGATGGATCAAAAAGCATATAAATTTCTTACTCTTGTTTTGTGACTGTAAAAATAAAAAGTCATGACATAATTTATTTTTTTTTAAAATCTAATGAAAAGTACATGTCACATTTCATTCGCCATGTTGCTTAAAGTGCTAATTATAACCTAAAAAGTTAACCAATCCATAGATAATTAATTAATCTAGTCCATTTCCAAAGGCACTTTCATTTTTCTATCAATGAAAATACACACGGAAATTATTCATTAATCCCCGTTTTATTCTCCACGAAACGAAGAAATGCTTATATTTCACCGATGAAGACAAAAATCATTTTTTCTTCCAAATTTGGTCGGAAAGTTTTTATTTTTTATTTTTATAATCTTCTAACACGAAAAATTCATCCATTTGAACTCCCAACCTATATGGGGTTCCATCAAATTCTACCCTAGATGCCAAACTAAAGCTTTTTCACACACCTTTGCACATCATATCCGAAATTTGAAGAAATGTTATCATGCCTACTTATCCATTCTTTATAAATTTTCTTTTAACAAGATCACTTATAACGGAATCAGATTTTACACTAATACACGTAAATACTTTGAGAATTTTATCATTCTTTTCAAATCACATTACATCATTCTGATCCCAAAACCTAATTTCCTAACATTTAATATAAACCAATCCAGAAAATATCAAGTAAAGGGTTTTCTCCACTTTACAAAGCACATCTCAAATTCTTGCACATGAGCATGTTATTTATATATGGAATGGATAGAATAGATGGACAGTGGAGTCCACTATTCCACTCACATTCTATCCAAATTGCAGGCAGGACTTCAATCTATACTGACACATTAAATTACATCTTTATCTTGGCTAATAATGGGTCGGCTATATTTTACAACTTGTTTAATTCACATTTTATGATTCCTTTTTTTCATCAAATATCCTAAAATTTTCATTAGCTTTCTGTCAATTTTGGACCTATATATTGATACTGACAATCTTATGAAGTGGCCAACCTAAGATACAGGAATTCTAAATGTCGAGGAAGCCAGCGAGGGAGGGAGTGAGGGAAGGAGGGGACCGTCCATCCCTTTCGGAATGTGCACATGAAAAATGATGACACACATTCCGAGGGGGATGGACGGTCCCCTCCTTCCCTCTTTCCCTCCCTCGCTGGCTTCCTCGACAGGTAGAAGCTCTCCCTAAGATATGAGATCTGACTCTTTTGTAAAGAAGCGGTTCTACATGGCGAGGAAAACAGCGAGGGGAGGGAGGTGGAGGGGGGACCATTCACCCCTTCGGGATGCGTGCCATCATTTTTTGCACGCGCATCCTGAGGGGGTGAATGGTCCCCCCCCTCTCCACCTCCCTCCCCTCGTTGTTTTCCTCGCCATTTAGAATTTCTCTTTGTAAAGAGTCTATTTATAGTGAAATTCTATGATACTTGTTTATATGTCCAAATTAGGATGAAAAATTCTAAATGGCGAGGAAAGGGGCGAGGGGTGGGTGTGACCGCTCATTCCCTTCAAGATGCGTGCATGTGCTTTTGAGATGTGCAACTTTGCACATCTCGAGGAGAATGAATGGTCACACTCACCCCTCGCCCGTTTCATCGCCCCTTTCCTCGACGCCTAGAAGGGCTAAATTAGGATACTTGTTTTAATGTTTTTAATTACATTTTCTTTTGCAAGTGTTTCTCTCTTTTTTTTTCTTAAGTTCCACCGTTATAACGGCATAACTACCAGTTTATTGTCTATTTTTTTCATAATTGTTTATTTTTCTTAACATATTTTAGTGAAAAAAAGGACTAATATGACACTGATGGCCGGGGATTTGAAAAAAAATCACAAAAGAAAATGACAAATGCTTATTGCCTGCGAGCTATATATATATATATACACACATTCAGAGCCACTTAATCATCAGGGACCATGAACCCCACTATGTGTCGTTGTTGATAAATTGTAATTCGAAGATAGCTTTATTTTTTTTAGTGTCCGTATTTCAGATGCCTTTGCGAAATGATCTTGTTCACAACAATTCCTCAAAAAATACAAAATAATAATAATTGTGGATGTCATTAGTTAACATATAAACAAGAATCGGAATTTAATTAGTACTCACGTAAAATATAAAGTCGAAGGTTTACACAAACGCTTGATCTAAAACAACTTACATCATTTTTACTACATGTAAAAAAACTTCCATATGTTCGAAATTGAGCTTAAATTAACTAATTAATTCTTACCAGGACCACCTAATCCTACGAATCACGCAATAACTTGATCATGTCTCATATAAAACTTTTGAAACACGAATTTTTTACATTGTTGCTATTTTTTCATTACATTTTTCACTTCTTGGAGTCTCGGGCTTTTGAAATCACCAAATAGTAAGTAATATAATAAAATTACAAGTAATGCTACGGTGTCCGGTGTTGTGCCTGGTGCTATCGAACACTGTAAATCTATATCAAAATAAAGAACAACTCCTATTTCGATGCAGATCTACGATGTCTGATTTCCACCGATCACAACACCAAACATAAAGCCGGTGCACTAAAGAAAAAGCCCTAAAATTACAGTTACCACGTGACAACTGAGGTGAAAGGTTCGGAAGAAGAAGTCAATATCATGGGATAGTGGACCCGACGTGAAAGGCCTGAATCAACGACAGTAACCTATAATCACACCCTTGGTTCTAAAATGTTGTCTGTGTCTTCTTAGGTGAGGAACAAGGGAGCGGTAAGCGATGTTTTGATCTCGGTCTTCTTATTAACTAATCTAATCTTCTCTAAACTACATTATCAATTAACTAACCCTCTCATATTATATATATTTGCTACCAATAAGTTCCTTACATTTGGTAGGGTAGAGTGGAAAGGTGACCAAACAAAGAAGAGGATCTAATCTTTATTAGTGTTTGAGTTATTTTCCTAATTACACTTTGATTTGCGTGACTGGCTAAGGGCGTAAAGGTTAGTAGAGAGAAATTTTTTGGTTGGTTATTGCTTTTCATCTCTCTTCCGTTTTTGCCGCCTCTGCTCTCTGTGTTTGTGTCTGAGTCAGATATAGATTATTGACTTCAATTTTCTTCAGAGTTAAACCGTAGTATTGCTTTCAGGTCTTCTTTGCTCCTTTTACCAACAATTCTTTCAGTCTCGCTTTGATGTTGATCTGATTTTGAGTAGAATAAAATCTCGTTTGTTTGTGTTTACAATTCCTTTGAGTTCGTTTTAATCAATTTCATAGTTGACGTAGTTGACGAGAGAAATTGGTTTGAAACAGCTTAGCCTATCGATTTCGCTGCTAGAGAATGCTAGCTAATCTTGATTCTAGTTTTTTTTTTTTTTTTCTTTGCAATTATTGTGAATTGGCTTTTAGGTTTTTCGAAATTATATGTTAGTTTTTTTTTTTTTTTTTTTTTTTTTTTCTTTCAAGAATTTTGAATTTTTAGATGCATTGGAATATGAAATGGAAGATTGTGAATCCGCAAGTTGTTCTTGAGGTTCTTTACTTGAAGACGGAATTGGTGGTAGTGGTGACCATATTGAAAAAGTGAATTGCGGTAGTGGTGATGGTGATGGTTCATTTGTTGCTTTATAGGTGGTTTGGTTGAATTGGGCTAGGTTAGGTATAAGGAGAATAATGGCAGATAGAATCGTGTAGATGATCACATGTTTTAATTGATCATAGTTGGTATATTGTGCTGTCTTAATTTTCTCTTCCGATTGAGGAGGCTTTGAGACAAACAAATGTTCTTTGTCACCATTGATGTGGATTTTCTCTACTAAGGAATTTTTTTGTTTAATTCTACAATATGCAAGTTTGACACTGGTTTTAGGGTTACACTTAATATGGTCTGGGTTGTAATCAAATACTAGTCAGAATTGGGTTTTCAAATACAAATTGCCCTGTTCCAAAGGGGTGATTGGCAGCGGAGTTGTCATTTTATTTGTTATCAAACATTTTAGTTCTGAGTCTACTTCTTATCTGGCTTGGTGAGTTTGTTGTTTTGCTGGAGTTATACGTCGCCGGGAGGCTTGGGAACAAGCATATGGTTTCATAGTTGCTCTTTTGTATAAGATTGCAAGGAGAAGAACTTGGTCACCATGTGCTGATTTTCACTTGGATTTAGTATTCGTATTATTATATACAGATTACAGATACTGTGTGTGATTGAACTTCCCTCCCTGTAAAGTATGAATTTGCTGTAAAAAAAATTATTTCCTTTTCTAAGTGTTGTGTCAATACCACTCATTTTTCTCAAACTCCATATCCTTTTTAGAACTCCAATAAACTTGTTATTTTTCATGTGAATCTCCTATAACTTATCTTCTGTTTGAAATTCGTATAAATACATCCCATATATTCCTCCCCAGTTTCTGATTTTGCATTGTATAGCACCTTGATGTGCTCATTTATTGTCATTGTTATTATTACAATTTTGGTTAATTTGGGAAAATGTAGTTTCGAAAGTGCCTATTCGTCATTGTTTTAGTGAATTGAGAGCTTATAGAGTTATAGTTTACCTCGCACTTTGTTAGGCCTGTTAGATTTATGAGTTCAAGTACCGTGTACTGAGTAATATTGTTCTCTTAAATATGTCATTTCTATTCGTTACATTTTCTAATCTTATATTCTTTTCTTTGTTCGTTCAGATGAGGCTCTGAGAAAAATAAGGGGAATCATTGACATTGGTCTACGAAATATTCTATAAGATCCTACAGTGTCTTCTACCTTAAGCTATTCCCAGGTTTATCACTGCAGAAGGGGTTGAATTCTTTTTAGACATTATGCATGTCTGGCCACGGAGGGACTTATCGCGCAGAAAGAAGTAGATCACTTGATGTTGGTTCTTTCCTAAATAAAGAACAGTCACCTAAGTTAGCTAATGGACAGCTTCCACATTCACCTGAAGAGACCTCCGGATTTAGAGTTGGTAATCTGTTACTACCTCATGGAGATTCATTCACTGGAGCATTGTTGGGAAACATGCCAGAAGGTACAGGGAAGTATGTGTGGTTAGGTGGCTGTATATATGAGGGTGAGTGGAGAAGGGGGACGAGGCATGGAACTGGAAAGATTCAGTGGCGTTCTGGAGCTTTCTATGAGGGTGAATTTTCAGGTGGCTATATGCATGGTACTGGTACACATGTTGGGCCTGATAAAATAACCTACAAAGGACGTTGGCGGTTGAATCTCAAACATGGATTGGGATGTCAAACCTATCCTAATGGAGATACCTTTGAAGGATCTTGGATTCAGGGAACAATAGAAGGGCCCGGTAAATATGTTTGGGCTAATGGAAATGTTTATGTAGGCAACATGAAGGGGGGTAAAATGTCTGGGAAAGGAACTCTTACATGGACTAATGGGGATTCATTTGAAGGAAGTTGGTTGGATGGCATGATTCATGGGTTCGGAGTGTATACCTGGTATGATGGCAGCTCATATGTTGGAACTTGGACCAGGGGTCTAAAAGATGGAAAAGGAGCTTTCTATCCAAATGGAAGCAGGCTTCCAGCTGTACAAGAGCTTTACCTGAGTGCTCTGAGAAAGCGAGGTTTGTTGCCAGATCTGAGAAAGCAAACACATAGTTCCCGCATTCGTCACGCTTCTTCAGTTGATCTTGGGAATGTGAAAGTTGATAAGAACCAGGGATCCCTTCGTATTTCCTCTGGAAATCTTCCCAAGGGAACACTACTAAATTTGGATCAATCTCGCTCCCAAAATGTTTCTTTGGAGAGGCGTTGGAGTCTTGAAGTATCTATTGAAAAGGTCATCAGACATGATTTGTCATTTAATTCGGGAGAATCTATTTTTGAAGGTGACGAAAAGAATGGGGATACAAATGCTCCAATTCTTGAAAGAGAATACATGCAAGGTGTTCTGATCAGCGAGCTTGTATTGAATAATAGTTTTCAATCAACCAAAAGAGCAAGAAGACGACAGAAAAAGCTTGTAAAGGAAATCAAAAGGCCAGGTGAAGCAATAATTAAAGGTCACCGAAGTTATGACCTAATGCTCAGTTTGCAACTTGGTATCAGGTAGCATTCGTTTCTGTGGATAGATCAATTTTAGCTCTGTTTTCTGGATATTCCTTTCTCGTTTTGCTCCTTTATTTTCCAAATTTATGTTCATCTTTGTTAGTGTTATGCTTGAATCTTCAGAGATAATGTCACATTGTTTTGTGGTTTTCTTATATTAGTTATTATTATTATTATTATTTTATTTATGTTTCAGCATATAAAGGATAAATGGGTCACTAGTTTGTTAGTAACTTAGCATTGATAATTTGATTGTAATCTTTGCCTATCACACTAGTAACATCCAATCGTAACTTGGTAAGTATGAGCGGGTTTTCTTTCAGTCATATATTTCAACACTGAAGGGCTGGTAAACATATATGGGTGTTTCAGCAGCTTCAGCTCAATTTTTTAATAAAAGCAAGTAAAGTGAATGCATAATTAAAAAAGAAGGAAACTCCACCAACAAATGATATATGAGTTTTATGCCGGATCACTTTTGTGTTTTAATGAATTGACATGAGGTGAGCGGTTTATGCACGGATCAATGAATTATTATGGGTGACCACGGGGGGGGGGGGGGGGGGGGGGGGGTGTGGGGTTGGGATACTAGTACTACGAAGCCAGTATCCAAATTAAAGAAATGTTCTTTAGATGCAAAAGCAAATATTGGGACTGTCTCAGAACCAATACTCATAAGGATAAGGAATTGAAACAAATATTTACAATTGTGACTCAAACAACTATCTCGGATCCTGGGGTCTCTATATTAGTAACATCCAACCTTGTCCTCGTGGCAAATAAGGTAAAAGGATCACCCACAAGATAGCCATCACCCTCAGCTGGTGATGCTTGTGAACGCTAGTATCACATCTACAAATCACATAAAGTAGCAGGTAAATTAGTTACCTTACACCAATCAACTCTAAAACACCCCAAGTTTACCAATTAACATTTAACATGTGTAAGTTAACTATATTACTTCTGTTACTGCTCACCCGAAACCAACACATTTTCCTCTTTTAAAAAAAAAACCAACACATCTTCTCGACTCCTTATTTGCACACCTGCACCAGCAATTGTGTACCCACGACTTAGGGGTATCATTTATAAAAGTAAATATTTACTCCTTTGACTCAATTAAACACTGGATCAACATGTCGAAGCGAACAAGTGGAAGCTAGTTGAAAAGAAAAGAATTCAACTTACCGCGGGCTACAGCTTGAGAAAGCCAACTATTTTGTCTGCCCACGGAGTGTGCTCCCCTCTTGTTGAAGTCACCATTTTCGAATCAAATGAAGGGTGGTATACCTTAAGTGTCATAAATGTTGGAATCTGTTGGTGGATCTCCATATCCTAATAGTTAATACATGTCAGATTGAGCAATTTAATACATGTATGCCACATCAGTTGTTTTAGTCCTTTCTCAAGTGTATTGTATATCACTTTTGATTCGGAAAATTTTCTCGTAACATTTCTCTTTAGATTGCCCCAATAAGTTGACCGTGATATCCCATAAGGGGATGGGAAAAAGCCAAGTCAGGTCAGGATTTTGACAAGCAAAATGGAAATCAGTAATGTCACCTATAAGTGGCACTTCGTGCAGGTCAAAGGCTTTAAAGGGGGGAAGACAACGGCCGTGAATTTAGATTGCAAAAACTAGGAGGAATACACTTCAAGAGAAGGCACGAATCTTGATGGATTGAATGGAAGAGAATAAGACTAACATTGCCAAGGCCTACTTGGGTTAGTGAGGTAAGACTGATAAATATAACCTACTACAATCTATCTGTCGCACCAAAGAAAAGCAAATTGTTGAGTTCTTTTAATTTTTCATCTATAATAATTGAACTCATGTTATAAGCTTGTATCATGGTGGAAGATAATCGCTTGTCTTGTCTAGTTGAATCTCATCTTTCTTCTGTTGTTTTCTTGTTAATATTTGCCATGCTTTATTTGAATATCCGATTTCAATTTTTTGGTTATTGCAAAGAAAGCTCGGTTCATATGATACTTCCTACAAATTTTCAGTCGATGAGCTTAATGTGCAAATATTTGGTCAGGTACACTGTTGGGAAAATCACACCGGTACAAAGGAGAGAAGTCCGGGGATCAGATTTTGGTCCTCGGGCAAGCTTCTGGATGAACTTTCCTAAAGAAGGCTCTCAGTTGACACCTTCTCACCAATCAGAAGATTTTAAGTGGAAAGATTATTGCCCAATGGTTTTTAGGTTGGTTAGTCATTTATACTCCAACAACTGCAAATAGTTCAAAGCTGACATATTTTTGTTTTGGTGCAATTACTTCATCTACTTAATAGTGATCAAAGCTACTGTTGTGCTCGGAAATTTTCTCCTGCAATTTTTTTACCAACCTGTTTGTGGGATAGACACTTCCATAAACAGCTAGTCTGTCATGGTGGACGGTCTATTTTATTAGCAAGTCAAAGTGGTTGTGTTGTTTTCATGTTCACAATGTCCTACGATGATTTGCTTGCTATGTGATAACTTTCAGCCACTGTTTACAAATTACTAAATTTTTTGGTCAAGTTTTGGTCTGTCTGATTTTAAGTGACATAAAGTTTTGTTGGGGATAGTTGGCACCATATGTTTCATAGTCAGTAGTTCGTTCTACACCGTAACTCGTGAGATATATTAGGACAAGGATGTTGGTTACTTGGTTTAACAGGCCTGGTTAGAAAGGTCATTACTGGTCAAGGTTCATGACTCTGTTTGGGGTGTTGTTTCTGTTGTATTTGTAATACATGTATACGCCATACCCCCATCACCAGACACATAGTTTGTATGCACTGTGCACACTTTTGTTGTCAAGGTAAACTGTTATTTCCAAATTCTAGTCAAGTGAGAAGCGAAAGGACTGGCTTACAGAAAGAAAGTAGGCATCTAATAAATTATTCACTAAAGCATGTTGTCTGCCAAAGAACGCAAGTTGAACTCCTTATCAATAACCAAATGATGAGTTACACTCGTGCTCTATCTCAGCCACCTTGAATTTTTGAATTACATAACTTTGGTGGAGGTGATGTTCTTGCCTATTGAAAGAAGTGTCATTCACCTCCAATACTTCTCATCATTAGTTTGTAGACGGCATTTGGCATACTACCCTTTAAGAATTGTTTAAAAAATTTGAGTCATCCTATCTATGTCAAGGAGATGATCTCCACCAAAATTCATGTGATCCAGAAACAGTTAAGGGGTAAAAATGGAGAAAGAATCACAATCCAAACAATGAAGCTCATGCACCTAGCCATACAATCCAAAAGAACAATAGGTACAAACACCAAATGCTCTAAAATGAGAACAGGGAAAGAGAAGTGTGTTTGTCATTGATTCATTAGATTTTCACCAGATCTTATGTTTTGTTGTTTTACAGTAGTTGCACCTGCAACATCACCACATCTTACTTGCACTGTTATTCTTGCAGAAATTTGAGGGAAATGTTCAGGATTGACGCAGCAGATTACATGATATCCATCTGTGGAAATGATACGTTGAGGGAGCTCTCATCTCCAGGGAAAAGTGGCAGTGTATTTTTTATGTCTCAAGATGAACGATTTATGATTAAGACTCTCCGAAAATCTGAAGTGAAGGTGTGCTCTGTTTCTTTATTGTCCATTCATCCACACTTTTAACTTTATGTATTTTATTTCGACAAAAAATTCAAATTTGCAATTTCAATGTCTCCAAAACTGTACTTTCATGAACATCCTGTTCACTTTTGATTTTTGTCCAATTTTGCGCACGGTTCAGATCTCCTACTTGTTTTGACAACTCCAAAATAGTCTCGGTAGCAACCAATTGGGTTGTGTTTTTAGGAGGTCCCTGAACGATTTTGAAAATTGTTCAAGTTTTGGATGTAGATATAGTCATAGATCCTATTTTCTTCTTGTTTGACTCCATTAAACTTTCCCTGTATATTTGATAAGCTGGTAACCATTGATAAATTAGTGAACTCAGCCATGATTGTCTTTTAATATACAATAGCATTAGCATGAATGTATTCATTTAGGGTTTTGTCTTTTATGAGATTAAACAAGTCAAAACATTTCTCATCTAATTTACTTATTTGGTCGAGTGATGAAATAATTGCATCATGTGTTGTTCATCCATTCTATTGCTCGAGCAGAGCGACCTCATCTTGCTTGCTTCTGGCAAAGCACATATTTGCTAGAATTTAGATTTAAAAAATCCACAAAATAAGTGGGGGTTCATTTGGTTTTTCAAACTCACACACACTATGCTGCATCTATGGGAGAGACTTGTCTACTATAAGCAAAACTAGAACTCACAAAAAATTTAGATGCTGATGATCCTCATGAACACCACTCCTCTGCCACTCACCAATAATCCTTCCATATTAATCATTGATGAAGTGTATGGTGGTGAGGAAATCTGAAAAATCATGACCTTGATTATGCTTTTGTTCATGATTAACAAAAACTCTAGTTGCAAAAAGCTTGATATCAGTCAATGAAAGCTTCTAGTAGTGCATGGTCTGTCAGGTCGAATTTGGGTGACAGCCTATCAATGGCTGTTCAGAGAAATTTCTTTAAGCTTTTCAATCTTATACAGCACATGAAAAACATTTTTAAAGAGGTTTCCCAAGGTCTACTAGGTCAATTGGACCGAACTGTGTTCTTTGTAGATGAAGCTGATGTTGAGTAGAATTGCTGCTTTGACTTTGGTAACATGTATCTTGTTTCGACCATCAAAGGAGCCAACTTAAATTTAACTAAAACACACTATCCTGATTGTGGAATGAAATAAGATCAACTAGTGCAAGATTCACAATATAGTTGGTATTAAGTGACTACTTGTACATATGTGAACGGTGATATCAAATCTTTTCTCATAGTTAGATATCTGTATATTGCTCCTTCTGCGTGCTTACTGTATTTTGGGAAACCATTGTTAACCAGTTAGTATTTGAGCTTAAAACATTTGATTGTTTACATTTAAGAACTTGAGATTGGATTTCTAAACTAATCATGGTTATGAATGTTTAGGTTCTCCTACGGATGCTTCCAGATTATCACCATCATGTCCGCACTTATGATAACACACTTATAACTAAATTTTTTGGTCTTCACAGGATCAAACCTTCAAGTGGACAAAAGGTAAATCTTTACCAGTTGAGTCATTTATTTTGTTCTCTGTTCCATATCATATTTTTATATGTAAACTCTTACCTTGATAGACATCATAATGCCCCTGTGCTGAAGAAATAAATTTTGCAGTTTCGTTTTGTAGTAATGGGGAACATGTTCTGCACCGAACTAAGGATTCATCGGAGATTTGATTTGAAAGGTTCATCACTCGGCCGCTCTGCAGACAAGGTTGAAATTGATGAGAACACAATACTCAAAGATTTGGATCTTAACTACTCCTTTTATTTGGAACCTTCTTGGAGAGAGGCTTTGTTCACGTAAGGACACTTCCATTTCAACCTTCGATATCAACTAGGATTTACAATGTGTTGTTTCCTGTTTGCCTATGGAGTTCAGTTTTGTTCTTTTGCAAAATGAAATCGTTTGGCTCCAAGAAGTTGCTAAACTGTGCTTGGTAACCATTCACTACTGGTATGTGGCCATACCATTCTGCAAGGATAAACAGTCAGTCAAGCAAATACAACCACAGAAGCCAAAAATAAAAAAAAAGGATGTTCAAGGAGCTGTCAATTCCATTGGAAGCTTGAGGGTCCTTCCGAAGTAGCTTTGTACTAGCACTTAAAAATGTGCAAATCTAATAATTAACTTGTGGTTTCTATTTAAAGTTAGCATCCATATTTAATTTTCTTAGCCTGCTTTTGATCCCATACATAGTTATTTCTTGGTGTTTCACGGCCTGTTTCCCCATTCTGTGTTACCATATTATTTGTGAACCATCTGTTTTGGTTTCTCTCTTGATGAGACATGCTGAGTGTACAAATTCGTCGACTTACTCTTTGGAGTAGTATTATGCATGTCCATGCATATTTTTGCTGTCATAACCTTGGACCTTTTTCCTAATTTTTGGCAGGCAAATTGAGATCGATAGCAAATTTTTGGAAGCACAAAACATTATGGATTACAGCCTTCTATTAGGTGTGCATTATAGAGCTCCACAACATTTGAAGACTCTTTCTTACCAGCAAAGTATCTCGGCAGATGGATTGGGGGTTGTTGCAGAAGGTGAGTTTCATTTCCCGGTTCACTTGTTATCTGGTTTTGAAGTTTCCTCTGGCTGTCCGTGCTATGAAATCATTAATTGACTCCGATTAATCTCCATTTGGGCTTTAAGAGTTTTGATTACACAAAAAGTCGTATATTTTGGCCAATCGTATCAGTGATTAATTGGGCGAGTTGTCAATTATATTGGGGATTAATCAGCCAAGTTATCAATTAATTCTAAGTCAGGTGGATACTGAATCCAACTTAAACTGGGTTTTATAGTTAATTTTTGTTTTAGGCTATTACCACATTGGAAAATATGAAGTTTTAATAATTTTAACCTGTTAATATGTATAAAAAAACTTATAGATTAGTTATAATGATTTATGTACCAACTTGTTAGTGGATTTGTTCAGAAAATAGCTAAAATTAAGTATCATCTTATTCTGGCACTGAGCGACAGAGAAGTCAAGTTAAAAATTCAAATAAAGCTTCTTGTGAATTGCTAGATACCCCCACATGTCCAAAACTTGAAATTCATGATATTCGATTGTTAAAGTGAAGACATGAGAGAATAAGAGCAATCACAGCTGAAACCTGAAAGCAAAACATTGGGATCACCACATTGGTCGCACATTATCTAATATGGTTATTGAAGGTGCTATGACGTATTATCACTTTTCAACTTTGCTAGGCCAAAATACATAGCAGCCCTTTACTGATATTAATGGTTATGTTTATGTTTGTTCAATGGTTATAAGTAACTCCAATTAGTCAGAAGTAAGGACTAAGCATCTGCTTGATTTTACTGTTTTAGCATTTACTGGTTTGAGAACTTTTACTTATTTAGAAGTGGAAGAAAATGCACAAAACCGGTGACCATGCTTCTATTCAGGAATTTGGTTCTTTAAAAAAAAAAAAAAAAAAAATTCCAATTTCCAAATGCTTTGCGACTTTTCTTCATAATGTGATTAGTTCTGTTAATCCGTGTGTATATTCACTGCGACATGATCCATATGGAAACCAGCGTCTAACTTATTGCTAATGATGATCAATACCAGAGGAGGATGAAATTTCGAACTACCCTCAGGGCCTTGTTTTGGTACCTCGTGGAACTGATGATGATAGTGTTGTTGTGGGTCCTCATATCAGAGGTAGTAGGCTACGAGCATCCGCTGCTGGTGATGAGGAAGTAGATCTTCTCCTTCCTGGTACAGCAAGGTATGCTTCCTGGACATTTCAAATGATCAATAATCCCTATCCTATCCTGGAAGCTATTTTGATGGTGTATCTCTTTCACTGTTCAGTAGACTTCAGATCCAACTTGGGGTGAACATGCCAGCTAGAGCAGAACTTATTCCGGGAGAAGGAGAAGAGGAAAAAACTGTGTTTCATGAGGTGTATGATGTCGTTCTGTACTTGGGTATCATAGACATACTGCAGGAATACAACATGACAAAGAAGATAGAACACGCATATAAGTCGATGCAATTTGATTCACTGTCAATCTCGGCTGTTGATCCAGTATTCTATTCAGAGCGCTTCTTGGAATTCATTCAGAAGGTCTTTCCTCAAAATTCTTAGCATGATAAGAGCCTTCCCATGCCATCATTGCAACTTCCAGTGACTCGAGTTAGGCCATGAAAATCTTGTTTGACATTTTTAATCAGAAGACGCAATTCATACTGTTTGAAATATAGCGCAAATTAGGTCAGCTCTCATCTCTGCCCATCAGATGTTCTTATAGCTTTTAATAAGATGAGATTTCTTTCAAGTCTTGTTATTCTTTGGGAGTATATGCATGTACGCTGTTTAGTGTAATTGAGTTTGCGGTCTTCTGGAGAGAAAAATGTACCGAAGTGGAACATGAGGAGTCTGTTATACAGCATTCAGTTTGTTCTAGTTTGGTTGATCGGGTTTGAGGTCTAACCTGCGCAAAACAGGAAGGTACCAAAATTGAGTTAAATCAACCCAATATTTGATCTGAACATGCTCAATGCAAGCTATGAGCTTAGTTCAGATTAATTGGGTTGTGTTGTAAGCAACATTCTCATTCTTTCACACCATTTTTACTCTGCATAGAAATCAAATTTATTTTGACATAGTATTTGCTCGGTTTTTAGTTTGGTCTTATGATTAGCTTTTGGAATAAAGCAATCGTACTTATAAACCTATCACAGACAAAAATCAATAATCCTTTTTGTAATTATAGATACGGGAATTTGTTTCACTATTGTTAAGCTAGGGCTGATACCTTCATCATGGGTTTTGGTGGTGTGGGGTATAAACCTTCGTGGCAACTCTTACTTACTTGATGTCGGACTATTTAATCCAACAATAGTCAGAGTTCTTGTAGACACTTATATAGTCGTTCTTGCTCATAATAAGATGATGGAAAATGAAATAATCCCAATTGTCAACGCGTGGGAAGTTTCACATTGACTCGTCTAACTATTTTCTGGGCAGCCATAATGATCGAAAGCCACAAAGTTTCTTGAGCTTGGGTGGTAGGTGATTAAAGCAGCCATTAATTTCAACATTCCATATGTCATTGTTAATAGATTGTGTTGGTTTAGGTTTGTCCCCATGAAGACCTGAGAGGACAAATCACCAATGGTACAAGAATTTGACTTCATGATGTCAACTTATTACGTTAGTAAAGTCTGGAGGGCGTTGATTAGATTATTACTAATAATGAGATTATGACAAACATTATTCAATCGCGCCCTCCGCGTCTTCACCTACTAACACCGCAGGCTTCGACAAAGACAAGGGAAAAAAATTCGCGTAATAAGCCAATGAAATATAGTTAACAGAATGATATTCTAGACTATATGTCGCTATATTCCAACATTTTTCACAAGAAAAGAATTCAAACACAATGTTGAGAAAATTGTTCCATTGTTCCCACTGATCGCGAAGAAAAAAAGAAAAGGGATAGCGATCAACTTCTCTATGAGTTACCTCGTGGAATTGTTTGCATAATACGATTTAGACATTTTGGAGTTATAGCCTCCTCCATCCCTCAAGATCAACAAGATGTCCACTCCACACTTGGCTACCCAGCGTTTACCGTGAACACAATAACTGGTACACTAGAGGTGCGTCATTCCCTATCCTCTCGTACTAAGGAAAAGTAGATCGCAATTTACAAGTATTATACTGGGCTATGTTGGAACCAAATGTATTATTGGTGAACCGTAAGTATCGAAAACATGGGTAATCCATTAATTAAACAATATTGACATCCTTCCTCAATCCTCATGATAGTAGAGCATGAAGCTCGTGGGGCTTATGATAATACGTTCCAGATTTATATACGCGAATTTGTACATCACAATTACATGGCATGCTACTATAGTTTCGAGTTTATAAAATTAAAGGATTATTTGGCCTGCCAGTAGTCAGAAAATGACTCTTTGAATAATAAGATTAATTTACCCAAGTATTTGATTGTATAGTGTGGTTTTTATAATGTAAATTGAAATTACTTGTTTACATCTTTAACACTTTTGGGCTTATTAGTTTTACTTTATAAAGAAATTCATGTCACAATCTGTTTACTTGCATTGGAAAAATAGAATCATCCTGGAACAATATGAAAGGGAACTTATGTGTTCATATTGTTTAAGGAAGATTCTATTTTTCCAGATTGTGACATGAATTTCTTTATAAAGTTGGTGGTCTCAAGCTAATCCCTCTCAGTATACGGAGTGGTTATGACGTAGGATTCTTCACGTGCTTATGTGGTGTGTGTGGATTGAGAGAAATATGAGAATTTTTTAAGAGCTCAACAAATTGAAGCAATCTATCTTTATTAAAATTAGAGAGTTATCGTGGAGGATGGATTCGGCTTGTAATGTTTTTAAAGACATTTTTTTTACACTTTCATGGCGTCTTGGCATTCCTTGCACTCCGTACTGAAGGACAAGATTACTTTTGAGACTCAAGGACTTTGATTACTATTTTGAAAGACCCTAGGACGTCAATATATTGGGTTTTGCGTCCACTTATTAATAGTATCAAATGTTTGCATTCTTTTTCATCCATTTTGATTTTTGTAATTTTATTGATATAGCTCTCAACACTCAAGCTCGTGCACTAGCAGCTTTTGCATGACTTCAGTATCGTAATATTATTTGACTAATGAAAGTGCTATTTAACAAAAAAATATAAAATAAAAATAAATAAATAATAATAATAATAATAATAATAATAGACACATTGAATTAATCTTCAGAATATTAGAAGAGTAATTTTCTAAAGGTTGATAAACTTTCTTAGGTGTATCTCCAAATGATAAAATTAAATATCCTTTATTTAATTTATTAAACTGAATATGTATATAAACTATAAGTAACATGTATACGGACAGATACCCATATGGCAGGAATCGTGATATGCCCCACGAGCTTCATGCTCCATTGTTATTATCCTAATGGAGTACCAATATTTTCGACAAACGCCCCCAAGTACATATGATATGGTGCGATTGCATTATATAACGTACATATAGAGTATTGGTCGCAGTGAGTGTCTTGAGTTCCTTGTCTGAATCATAGGTCACTTAGCTTCATACATGCTCAAATTTCGTATTACATTTCTATTCATTTAGACTCCACTTGATACACTGTAAAATAATGCATTTTCTAAATTGATGCAGATACATTAGTTTGCAGACACTTGATAGTAACTAAAGAAAATTAATGCAAATCCAACAAATGATTGTGAATAGTATTGTTGATGATAGTAGTTGTAATTGCGGCATGGTCATGGTGGCCGTGATTGTGGTTGTGGTGATGGAGATTGCGAATATGGACAATGATGGTGGTGGTTGTGGCGGCGGTCATGTGGGTGGGATGGCTACAGTGGCTATGATGGTTATGGCAATGGTAGTAGTAAAGGTGGTGGTAGTTATGGTTATTATGCTATGATAATTGTGGTGGTAATAGTGGTTGTGATGGCGGCGACGGTTATGGTGGTACTAGTGAAGTTGGTGCTGGTTGTGGTGGTGGTGGTTGTTGTGACGGTATGGTGGTGGCGACGACGGTAGTGGTGGTAGTAGTAATGGTGGCTATGGTGGTTGTGGTAGTGGCAATGGTGGTGGTGGTAGTTATGGTAGTAATAGTGAGGTGGTGTTGATTGTGGTGATTATGCTATGTGTCACAACTATCTTCTTGCCTAGCCAAGTGAGGTTAGCAAGTGTAAATAATGTAGAGTATTCCACATTGTTCTAGAGAGTTCTCTAGAACCTTCCATAAAGTTCCATAGGATTCTAGTTCTTAGATATTTATAAGGAAGTGTGTAGAAGATCAATGTAGACCGTTGGATCAAATTGATCACCACCATCCATTAAGAAGGTGTAGTTGTATAAATAGGCTAATGCCTCATTTGTTGTAATCACCTCAGAGAATTCAAACAATACAAGTTCTAGTTCTCTTAAGCTCTCTTGTGTGTTCTTAGTTTGCTTAGTTTTCCATAGTCTAAGTAAGTCTTTCGTGGGCAAGGCTGACTAGCTTTCTTTGATAAGTCGGGGCAAAGTTTGCTAGTGCCGCACGGGAAGTACTTGAGAAAAGAAAGCACGTGACAGTTGGTATCAGAGCAAGGTTTGGTAAGGTTGGTGAAATCATTCTACACAAGAAAATGTCGTCGGAGGTCAACAACGACAAATGTGGGAAAGTCTGCAAGGACAAGTCGAAGGACATGATCGCTGCGATGGATGAAAGGTTGGCTAAGTTGTGTGCCACCATGTCCGACTTGAGGGAGAAAGTCGACAACATGGACCAACGCATCGAGGGGCAAGCATCCAATGGGGAGGACTAAGAGCTTCGGGAAGAAATGCAGAGAGCCTTAAACGCGGTAGTGGACATGGTGTCCAAAAAGATCGAGTCCCTAGAGGCCCAAGTTGTTGCTAAAGATGCGGAGATGGAGGCTTATAAAGAAAGAGTTGAGAAGCTTGAAACTCAACTCAATGTGTGCATGGCTGCGTGATATTCACATAATTATTACATAATATATCCCTTAATTTATACATATTAGTGTTTCGATTATTATATTTTATAGTAATTATTTCGTTTTCATGTCTTTGTAGGAATTTGAGCGTAAACGATGAAATCATATTAAGGCGACAACTTAAGGAACGACAATTAGTCGATTCCAACGGTGGTATAAAGCAGTCACAAACCTAAACCCGAAACCTAATTCATAACCTAAACCCGAAACCTAATTCATAACCTAAACCCAAACCTAATGCCAAGCCCAATCCTTCCCCAAATTATACATTGATGAATCATTTCCTCATTTCATCCCTATTCATCTTGATAATTTTCTATAAATAGAAGATAATAGAGTGAGAAAAGAGGGAGGAAGAGAAGAGAAGAAAAAGAATTAGAAAAATATCAAAACCTCTTTCTCCTCCAAATTGATTCTCATCACCCTCACCACTCATCCATCTCTCACTCACTCAGCAATCACCTCGCCATCGCCACCACTGAGCACCACCACCACCTCCGGACAGTCACCTCGCCACCACCGAGCTCCGCCACCGTCATCACGCCACCGCCACGAAACAGGGGCGTGACAACCCTGTTTCGTGTCAAACTTTCACTCCGCCACCACTCTCTGCTCCTCTCCCCTGTCCACACAACCGCCACCACCTCCGCACGAGCACCACCACCACGCCTCGTGAAACAGAGCCTCACCGCGGCTCTGTTCCGCCTCGCGACAGAGCCACAGACCCTGCTCCTCCTCTCCTCTCTGTCCTCTCTTCGTCTCGGCCTCCTTACCGTCTCTCCGCCACCGTACAACCACCACATAGCGGCTCGTCTGCGGTGCACAACCACTGCTGAAACTGGAATCGAAACAGGGAGTCTCCTTCCTGTTCTCTCTCTCTGTTTTTGAGTTTCTTATTGCATCTCTCTCTTCTTTTGCAGGTTTTGGAGACATTTGGAGGACGGGACGGTCGCGAGGAGCGAAGAACAGCACCGCGAGCGGCGCTGTCGCGCTGGAGAAAAAGGCGGAGCGAGTACTGTAGTAGTACTGTAGCAGAAGCGGGAGAATGAGTCAAATTCTGTTATTTGGCTATTCACACCCCCGGTTCTGCTCTGTACCACCAGAGAGTGTTTTGGAACATTTGTCTCTGGATTCGTGCACAACCACCTGCTGATCTGCTGAGTACCACCACATCGAGTTTGTGACAAACTAAATGGGTTGTATAAGTTATTTTGATTTATTTTACTGAATTGTGTGCTTAATTATTAATTACAATTTATTTCTGAATTTTTGATAAATTGCTTTCACCTTTCATGTTCGAGAAATTAAACTTGATATGTTTGGTAGTTAGAATTACCCTTTATCAATATTCAAAGCATGTGCTAAAAATATTAAGCTTAAACTTTGATTAAGTGTGCCCTAAAAAGACACTTAATACTTGGTAAGAGCGTATTTGCTTGAAATAATTTGTTAATGTTTGATGGAAACATAATATAAGTTGAATTGGATTTTAACGATCACATATTCGGTGTAAGCAAGGGATTCTCATCCCTAAAGCTTCTCGTTTTTAAATTCAGTAATTTAGATTTCAATAATTTTGCTAACTCATTGGTGAGTCCAAGCCCACAAAACCCATTTCATCTATCTTTTATTTTAGTTTTCTTATTTTTAATTTATTTTTAGTTTAGTTTTAAAAACACTGTAACCCCATTTTCCATTTAAATTAGTTTAATTAAATTCTAAAATTCAATTTAATCCACCTTCCTCGTGGGATCGACCCGTACTTGCCGTTGTCTACCAGTTAGGCACCGTGCACTTGCGGTTATTACAAGTGGGCTGAATTAACCTATTTATTTAGGTTAGTTAAACTCGCATCACTGCGGTAGCCAATGGTGGAGCTACACCAGGGATGATCACTCACATAGTCGAAGCTCCCAAACCTAAGGCCTATGTTGGGGCAAGGAGTGCGAAGGAGATCAACAACTTCTTGTGGAACATGGAGCACTACTTTGATGCGATTGGCATAAAGGATGAAGCGACAAAGGTACGTAGTGTCTCCTTATACTTAAATGATGTTGCTACAGTTTGGTGGCGCAGAAGGTCCGATGATGTCAAGAAGGGATTGTGCACCATCGACACTTGGGGAGAATTCAAGAAGGAACTCAAGAGACAATTCTACCCGGAGGATGCCGAAAATGAAGCTAGGGCCAAGCGTCGCCGCCTTCAACATAAGGAATGCCACATAAGGGAGTATGTGAAGGAGTTCTCGGAGTTGCTCTTAGAGATTCTTGACATGGGAGAAAAGGGTGTTTTGTTTAGCTTCATTGATGGCCTAACTGGTTGGGCCAAGTTGGAGTTGAAGAGGCGAGGTGTGCAAGACCTTGCAACAGCTATGGCTGTGGCCGAGTCCTTGATTGAGTTCAAGAGAAAGGACTCATCCAAGGGGCAAGAGAAAAAGCCGAGTAATGATGGCAAAGGTGGAAGAGACAAAGAGAATTCCTCCAAGGAGCACAAGAACTCCAAAGACAAGGGGAATGAGAAAAGAGATGGATCACCCAAGAAGATATCTTGCTTCTTATGTAGTGGACCTCATCGGGCATTCGAGTGTCCCAACAGGGGGAAACTTGTCGCGCTTGTCATGGAGGAAGAAGTAAAAGAGGAAATGAGGATCGCCTCAATGAATGTCCTAAGTGCCATTCAAGCTAAGGTCGAGGAACAACCACGTGGAAGGATGTACGTGGAGACCGAGATTGGGAACAAGACTTTGAAAGCCATGGTGGATACCGGAGCTGACACAATCTACATGGCTAAGGACCTTGCTGAAGAAATTGGCCTATCATATACTAAGGAGAAAGGATATATCAAGGGAGTCAATGCTAAAAGTCTCCCAATTGAAGGAGTAGCTCATGGCATCGATATTCGGCTTGGACAATGGCGAGGAAAAGTCAACATAACTATTGCTCCAATTGATGATCACAAGTTCTATTTGGGTATAGATTTCTTGGACATGGTGAAGGATTTCCTGGTCTCATATGCCAACACCATGTGCATCATGGAGAAGGGACAATCTTGTGTTGTGCCCATGGTACGATTGAGTAAGGAGAGAATGGTGTCCGCTCTTCAACTTTCTAAAGGAGTAAAGAGGAATGAGCCTACTTACTTGGCTATTCTCAAGGAAGACGAAGGTCCCATGGATGGAGGGGTGAATGCACCTAAGGCCGTCCAAGATGTTCTCAAGGAGAATAAGGATGTTATGCCTTCCGAGTTGCCTAAGAAGCTTCCACCAAGGAGAGAGGTGGATCATGTTATTGAGTTAGAAGTTGGAGCAAAGCCACCCGCATTTGCTCCTTATCGTATGGCACTTCCTGAGCTCGAGGAGTTAAGAAAACAATTGAAGGATTTATTTGATGTTGGTTATATCCGACCCTCCAAAGCTCCATATGGTGCGTCGATCTTATTTCAAAAGAAACATGATGGATCCCTACGGCTTTGTATTGACTATCGGGCACTCAACAATGTCACTATCAAGAACAAGTACCTGATTCCACTAATTGCGGATCTCTTTGATCAACTTGGTGATGCAAGGTACTTTACCAAGCTTGACTTGCGCTCGGGATATTATCAAGTCCGCATAGCCGAAGGAGATGAATCAAAGACGACATGTGTTACAAGGTACGGGTCTTACGAGTTCTTAGTCATGCCATTTGGTTTAACTAATGCGCCAGCCACATTTTGCACTTTAATGAATAAGGTACTAGCTCCTTACCTTGATCGGTTCGTAGTTGTGTACATTGATGACATTGTGATCTATAGTAAGACATTGGAGAAACATGTGGATCACTTGAGGCGAGTGTTCCAAACTTTGAAGGAAAACGAGCTCTATTTCAAAAATGAGAAGTGCTCATTTGCCCAAGAGGAGGTGACATTCTTGGGTCATATCATTGACAAGTGCAAGGTTCGTATTGACAAGTCTAAGGTACAAACCATCCAAGAGTGGGAACCACTGACCAAAGTCACCGAGTTAAGGTATTTCCTTGGCTTGGTGAACTATTATAGAAGGTTCATCAAAGGATACTCTTCCATAGTCGCTCCATTGACAGACTTGCTCAAGAAGGGACGAAGTTGGGATTGGAGTTCAAAATGCCAACAAACTTTCGAAGGATTGAAGAAAGCAATTGTGGAGGAACCGGTGTTGGCACTTCGTAACCATTCTATGTCTTTTGAGGTACATACGGATGCTTCCGATTTTACTATTGGTGGAGTATTGATGCAATAAGGCACATATGAGGGATGATATTGAAGCATTTGTAAAGACTTGTCTTGTATGCCAACAAGACAAGGTAGAACAACAATCACCTGCCGACTTACTTGAACCTCTCCCCATCCCAGAGAGACTTTGGGAGTGTTTCCTTGGATTTTATAGTTGGTTTGCCCGCATCGGAAGGTTGCAATTGGATACTTGTGGTCATGGACAGATTTTCGAAGTATGCCACCTTCATTCCCACACCCAAGGAGTGCACAACCGAGCAAGCTGCACATTTATTCCTCAAACATGTGGTGAAGTATTGGGGTGTACCCAAATCTATTATCAGTGATCGGGATACTCAGTTCACGGGAAAATTTTGGACTGAGTTATTTAAGTTGTTGAGTACCGACCTTAACTTATCTACTAGCTTTCATCCTCAAACGGATGGTCAGATGGAAAGGATGAATGTTTTGTTGGAGTTATATCTTAGGCACTATGTGAGTGCCAACCAGCGAGATTGGGCTAAGTTGCTGGATGTTGCTCAATAATCTTTCAACTTGCAGAAGAGTGAAACGATGGGTTGTAGCCCATTTGAGATTGTCATGGGACAACAACCTATGACCCCGAGTTCTATTGCCATTGGCTATACTGGAGTGAGTCCATCAGCTTATAAGTTTGCCAAAGGATGGAATGATCAAGATGATGAGGCTCGAGCTTACCTGGATAAGACATCCAAGAGGATGAAAAAGTGGGCCGACAAGAAGAGACAGCCTCGAGAGTTTTAGGTTGGAGATCTTGTGCTTGTCAAGATTCATGCTCATGCCAGATTTTCAGGATTGCATCGTGGCCTTATCAGGAGATATGAGGGTCATTTCCCCATAGTCAAGAAAGTGGGAAAGCAAGCATACAAGGTCGAGTTGCCACCGAGGATCAAGTTTCATCCAGTCTTCCATGTGAGTTTATTGAAACCGTATCAGGAAGATCAGGATGATCCAAGCAGAGGAGTTTCACAAAGAGCACCAATGGGCATGAGGATCCAACATGACAAGGAAGTAGAGACTATTTTGTCAGATCGTGTGGTGCGCCATTCCAACCAACCTCCCACACTTGAGCTACTCATCAAGTGGAAGGGATTGCCAGAAAGTGAAGCTAGCTGGGAGCCAATCCAACATTTGTGGCAATTCAAGGAGCAAATCAAAGCGTACGAGGATTTGAAGGCAACGAGGACGTCGCCTGATTAGGTGGGGGAAAATGTCATAACTATCTTCTTGCCTAGCCAAGTGAGGTTAGAAAATATAAATAATGTAGAGTATTCCACATTGTTCTAGAGAGTTCTCTAGAACCTTCCATAAAGTTCCATAGAGTTCTATAGGATTCTAGTCCTTAGATATTCCTAAGGAAGTGTGTAGAAGATCATTGTAGATCGTTAGATCAAATTGATCACCATCGTCCATTAAGGAGGTGGAGTTGTATAAATAGGCTAAGACCTCATTTGTTGTAATCACCTCAGAGAATTCAAACAATACAAGTTCTAGTTCTTTTAAGCTATCTTGTGTGTTCTTAGCTTGCTTAGCTTTTCATACATAGTCTAAGTAAGTCTTTCGTGGGCAAGGCTGACTAGCTTTATTTGATAAGTCGGGGCAAAGTTTGCTAGTGCCGCATGAGAAGTACTTGAGAAAAGAAAGCCCGTGACACATGGTAGTGATAGTAGTGGAGGTGGCAGCAGCGGAAGTAGTGGCGTGGTGGTGGTTTCGATGGTTATGATATGGTGGTCAAGGTAGTGGTGATGATAGAAGTTGTAAAAGTGGTGGTAGATGAGGTATTTATGAAGGAGTTGTGAATACTTGACGAGATGATGAGAGTTTTGCAAAGTAATACGAGAAATTTTGTTCCGCAAAAATTTATAACTAAGATATGCAGAAATCTTGAATTTAAATTTCAATAATCATTTTTCATAAAATCAATTAAGCATCAAAATTTATGTAGCCCCGTAAACTAAGCACCCAGTTTATAGTTAACAGAATGATAATCACAATTGTCAGCGCGTGGGAAGTTTCACATTGACGCGTCTAACTATTTTCTGGGCAGCCATAATGATCGAAAGCCACAAAGTTTCTTGGGCTTGGGTGGTAGGTGATTAAAGCAAGCCATTAATTTCAACATTCCATATGTTAATTAATCATTGTTAATAGATTGTGTTGGTTTAGGTTTGTCCCCATGAAGACCTGAGAGAACAAATCACCAATGGTACAAGAATTTGACTTCATGATGTCAACTTATTACGTTAGTAAAGTCTGGAGGGCGTTGATTAGATTATTACTAATAATGAGATTATGACAAACATTATTCAACCGCGCCCTCCGCGTCTTCACCTACTAACACCGCAGGCTTCGACAAAGACGAGGGAAAAAAATTCGCATAATAAGCCAATGAAATATAGTTAACAGAATGATATTCTAGACTATATGTCGCTATATTCCAACATTTTTCACAAGAAAAGAATTCAAACACAATGTTGAGAAAATTGTTCCATTGTTCCCGCTGATCGCGGAGAAAAAAAGAAAAGGGATAGCGATCAACTTCTCAATGAGTTAGCTCGGGGAATTGTTTGCATAATACGACTTGGACATTTTGGAGTTACCTCTATGGATAGCCTTCTCCATCCCTCAAGACCAACAAGAAGTCCACTCCACACTTAGCTACCCAACGTTTGCTGTGAGCACGACAACTAATACACTAGAGGTGCGTCATTTTTTTTTTTTTTTTTTTTTTTTTTTTTTGTTCAAACAAGAAGATTTTTATTAATGCAAGAAAGAGGAACAAATTACAACGAGAAACATTCCTAAATCAAGGAATGCCAAGACACTATGAAACTGTCAAAACCCAAATCCCTAAATAGATTACAAGCCGTCCCCATTCTCCACAACAATTCTCTAATCTCGATAAAGATAGAGTGCTCTGATCTGTTTAGCCCTTCAAATACTCTTTTATTTCTTTCTTTCCACACGCACCACATGAGTACGTGAGGTACCCTACGCCATAACCACTCCCCCCGACGGGAAGGATTAGTTTGAGACCACCAGCTTAGCCAATCCAAAATGGAGCCTTGAAACATCAAACTCAAACCGAATTCCACCAAGAAACTGGTCCAAATAGATTTGGAGAAACTGCAGTGAAGCATCAAATGGTCCAGAGTCTCGTCAGATTCGTTGCAAAGCACACAAAGACTCCCAGTGTGGATTCCTATTTTCCTTAACCTATCTTTAGTCAGGATCTTCTCATGCAAAACTGACCAACTAAAGAAATTAATCCGAGGAAAAATGTTTTTCACCCAAACCAGATTTTTGTGGGAGAAAATGAAGGGGTTAGAGTGGGTCTCATAATGAGATACAGCCAACATATCCGAAAATTCTTTCACCGAGAAGCCCACACCTTTACCCTTCCACACCAAACTATCAGGTCCCTCTGAGGGCCTTTGGCTATCCAACAGATGCATTAGATTAGTGAACTCTTCTAGTTCCCCAGTATTAAGGGGTCTGCGGAAGAAAATATCCCAAGAGTTACCGTTAGACCAAAAACTGCACACATTCCCGTATTGATTGTTGTTAATGATAAACAACATTGGAAACAGTTCCTTTAAAGATTGGTTACTACACCAAACATCATGCCAGAAAGAGATGAGATCACCATTGCCACATTGGAGAGAGGTGTGAGGGTAGAAGCCACTTGCGCACCTGGAGATGGACTTCCACAAACAAACTCCATAGGAAGTGTACTTAGTTCTCTTTTCCCAAACCCATCTATTGTGCCCGTATTTGTCCATAATTAGAGATCTCCATAAATTATCATTCTCTTCTGCAAAACGCCAAAGCCACTTAGAAAGTAATGCAATATTGAAAGTGGGCACCTTACGAATGCCTAAACCACCTCGAGATTTAGGGCAACAAATTTTCTCCCAGCCCACTAAATGCATCTTTCTGGCGTTATGAGTTGAACCCCAAAGAAAATCGCGCATGATCCGTTCCATCTTTGCTGCTATTGAACAAGGAACCTTGATAAGAGACATAATGAAGACTGGAATAGAAGCTAATGTGGATTGAACAAGAGCTAGCCTGCCCGCTTTAGAGAGAAATTTGCGTTTCCAAGACGCTAATTTCGATTCCATCCTTTCGATCGTCTCATCCCACACAGCTTTACATTTGAAACTAGCCCCCAAAGGCATGCCCAAGTACTTTACTGGAAGATGACCAGCAGAACAACCCAATAAACCCGCCAACTGGTGCAGATGAGGCACATCTCCAATAGGCAACACCCTTGATTTGTGAAAGTTGATTTTCAGCCCTGAAATAACTTCAAACCAAAGCAAAATTCTTTTTAGAGCAAGAACCTGAGAAGCGGAAGCATCACAAAAGAGGATAGTATCATCCGCATACTGGAGGATAGAAACAGGAGGACTACCCTCCGCGACAGCAAACCCTCTCACTAGGCCAGCATCGACCGCTTTAAGAATCATTTGAGTTAAACCCTCTGCTGCTATAGTAAAAAGAAGAGGAGACAGGGGATCTCCTTGTCGCAGGCCTTTAGAGCTATTGAAAAAGCCGTGCAGCTGACCATTTATTTTCAGAGAGAAATTTGCTGTCGATCTGCAAGTGTGAATCCAGAGAATCCATTTGGAGTCAAACCCCATGCGAGCCATGACCAAATCCAAGTATCTCCAAGAAACATTGTCAAAGGCTTTGGAGAAGTCTAATTTGATAACAAGACCCGGAACACCTTGCCTTTTTCGAGAATCAATAAGTTCATTGGCAATCAAAGGGCTATCAACGACCTGTCTTCCACTGACTGCTGCACTTTGAAAAGGAGAAATGACTGAAGGAAGAAGTATTTTTAATCTGTTAGCCAGCACCTTGGCAATGATCTTATAGGCCCCATTCAAAATACTGATTGGTCTGAAATCTGTTACTGTCCGCATTCCCGCACATTTAGGAATGAGCGAGATGATAGTGGTGTTCAACCGCCAATCAAGAAAATTTCTCGAATTAAATTCTGCAACAACTTTCAGAAAATCATTTTTAATTAATTCCCACATCTTCAAATAGAACAGCATAGAGAAACCATCAAGACCTGGGGAAACTTCAGATTTAAGATCTTCCATAGCCGCTCTAATTTCCATCTCCGAAAAATTATCTACCAAGGCAGTAGCCGAAGACTGAGAAATAGACTTGAAGGTAATCCCCGAGAAGAAAGGTCGCCACTCCTCCTTTTCATGGAACAACTCCTTGAAGTGAGAAATCAAGGTGTCTCTAATACTGCCTTCATCCACCACCAACTCTTGACCAATGCTAAGAGCTTCAATGGAGTTAAACAGTCTACGTCTGTTAGCCAAGGTATGAAAGAATTTGGTCCCCTGATCCATATGACGAACCCAATTGACTCCTGATCTGATCCTCCAAAACTCCTCATCTCTTTTGGTTAATTTTGCCCACTCTTGTTGTAGCTGCATTCTACAAGATCTCTCCTCAACAGTCAGGTCCCTGATCTCTTCTTCAGCATCAATATTAGCAATTAAAGCAGAGATATTTTTAATACATAAATTTGTCTTACCCCAAACTTGGGTCCTCCAACTTTTGAGATTGCATCTGAGAGCCTTAAGCTTCCACCATAAACAGTAGCCAGGGTGGCCTGAGACTACTGATTTGTTCCACCATGCTTTCATCTCCTCTTCCAGGGTAGGGTGATCAAACCAATCGTTATCAAATGAGAAAAGGCGAGTGCCACCACCAACAGAGGAGTTGGCAAGCAAAATCGCGTGATGGTCAGAGCCTGCTGCACCCTTGAGCCATTCAACTTTATCACCAAATTTGTCAATCCAATCCACCGAGGCAAGAAATCGATCAAGTCGACAAAGGATAGGGAGATCTCTTCGATTTGACCATGTGAATTTCCCCCCTTTTAGACTGAAATCAGCGAGTTCCACCTCATTGATGAATTGATTGAATTTATGCATGCTCGTGGACCTCCTCATGCATCCTTTTTTTTCATTCATATGACGGACAACATTGAAGTCACCTGCTAACACCCATGGCGATTGCACCCAACCAGCAATGTCATATAGTTCTTCCCAGAAGTGGTCTCTAATGGAGGGATCACATGGGCCATAAATGTTAGTCCCTGACCAAATCGAGTTATCCGAGATCATTTGAAATTGAATAGAAAGAGAAAAAACCCCTTTCAACACTTCCCTCATCTGCAAAAGATCAGCGTCCCAAATAGCTAAAATTCCGCCCGACCTGCCAATGGATTCCACCATAGCCCAATCAAAGGAACTATCACCCCACAGTTTTCTGATAAATTCTCTAGAGCATCTCTCCAATTTCGTTTCCTGAATGAAAACAAGGTCTGGACGATTTTCTGAAATTAATCTACGACAACCCCTTTGACGCTCAGTATTTCCGAGCCCCCTACAGTTCCAAGAAAGAATTTTGAGGTTCATGTAAAACCTTCAAACCCGCGGTTGTTGCATCTGTCCATTGCTGCGGCAGATATTGTACTCTGCGCTGCAGCTTGAACCATATCTAAAGCCCTGTTTTCATCCTGAATGAGGTCCACTCCCACTGTCAAGCCAATTTCTTTGAAAGCCGAACGATCTGATGCTTCTTCCTGAGTCGAATGACAGTCAGAGACAGCAGGCTCCGCACTGTCATTAACCCTAGAAACAAGAATTGGAGACTTGCCTGAAGTCCGATCGCTAGTGAGTAGAAACCCAAAATTATCGATGCTTGGGATCTCGAAACCTGGAGGAGCGCCTACGTGGTCTTGGGTGGATGAGAAACTCTCCGCATGAGACACACCTAGATTTGTAGACAACCCATGGGCTTCAACAGAATGTGCTGCGAGTGGCTCGAAACCCGGTGGGTAAGGTAAAGATTCCGAACAATCCTGGGTTTGGTTGGAGGACTCTCCTCTTGTCAGCCCGGCAGGGGCACTACAACCTTTAAATTCACCATGCCCTGCCTTGATGGTTGAGTTAGATTTGTTGGATCTCTTTTGAAGCATGAACCTGGATCTGGTAGGAAAGACAGAGAAATTGGCCCATTCAGCGGCCCTGTCACGCTGTGCTTTCCTTGCAAGCTTTCGATCCCTGCGGGCATGCATAGACATCTTGGTCAAAAGGGGGTCCAAGTTGAAGACATCTTCTTCCACCGCTTCTAACACCCTCCAATAATTGCCAGCTGTCTGTTGGTCATGAGACTGGACCGGGCTGTGATCCGAAAAAGACTTGGGCCCTTTGCTGGGTGAGGGCCCAACCAAACCTTTACCTTTATCCTGCTGAGATGGACAAGCTGGCTCAGCTCGCGAGTTTCCAACCTTACCCGCTGAAACGGCGCGAAAAGCCGGGGAATGGGGAAGCACTGGGTAATGCTGGGGGGACAGATCATTCAGTGTCGACAACCTAGGATGCGGTTCCAATGCTGCGCATGGGGACACTTGTGGAGAAGAAGCGAAGACCATAAAAGCTGTGTGTCCAAACGGAAGAGCCACTGGTGTCCACTGAATCATTGACTCAGGCAACTCTATCAACGACCTGGCAATGTTCTTTCTTGCAACGGGATCAGGAGGAAGATGATTGCCCCATACTTGGGACAAGAAATCAATGGGAGTGTCTCGATGAATAGTGGTTGCTGCAATGGTACCCTGACTGGCAATCGGTGTAGGGCTCACACTGGAGAGGTTAGTGGCCACTACCTCCACAAAAGATTTTTTGCGCAAAGGTGGGACAACACTAATACTTGGCAGAGTTGAAACACCTTCTCTTCTGACGTGCTGCTGATGAAAAGGCTGAGGCACCTTATTCAAAGTCATCTCCTTCATAGCTTGAGCGAGTTGTTTCCAGCCTGTCCCTTCCACGCCAGCTGGCACCCTGATAGTTTTGGACCCTGATCCCCAACCCACCAAAATAGAAAGGAAGAGTCCTCCTAAATTGGCCTCTTTCACCATCATAACCCATCTGTTGTTGGTTTTCCAACTGGCTGTGAAGGCGTTAGAGCCTGATTCCACAGCTTTTTTAAGCTGAAATGCAATCCATTCACCCATCTGCATTTCAACAAAGACTTTGATTCGAACCCTGGAGCTCGATTCAAGAAACAACAAACCTCCTCTAGAACTACGAATCCCAAATTCTTTACCCTCAATTTTCACCAGACGAAGATTTTCTTTTTTAGACTCCATCTCTCCCCAAGATTAGGACCAGTTTACCAATTTACAAGCACAATTACTTCAGCAAACAAGCATCTTAACAAAACGAAGATGAGGAAAACTGAAAGATCTTACTTGTTGCCCAAAAAAGGCAAATGTGTGCCGAAATCTGAAAAAAGAGCTCTCCGTCGACGCATGTCCTCGTTCACCACCATCAAGCCGCGCCCCTTGCACTGTCGAAAACACGGTCCAGCAGAACTCAAAGTCGAGAACCGCCGCCGTTGCAAAGCCGCTTCAAGATCCACTGCGAAGACCACTGCGCAACACCGCCTGCGCAAAAACCACTCCGCAAAAACCACTCCTACGAGATCCCTCGAAAACCCGCTCACCGCTGCAAGATCCACCTCTGCTTCGAAAAAACCACCTTCGAATACCCCTTTTTACCTTCGACAAAACACTGCACTGTCGAAAACCACCTTCGAAAATTCTCTGTTCGAAACCACCTTCAAAACCACTGTTTGAAAAACACCTTCGAAAAACCCTTCGAAAAACCTCTGTTCGAAAACCACCTTCGAAAACCCTCCTCTGTTCGAAATCCACCTTCGAAAACCGCCCTCAGGTCGAAAACCCTCTGTTCGAAAACCACCTTCGAAACCACCCTCGAAAAACCTTCGGAACCTTTCGAAACCACCCTCTGTTCACCCACTGTTCACCCTTTGTTCGCCCTTCAAAACCCTCTGTTCACCCTTCGAAAGCACTATTCGAAAGCACTATTCGAAACCACTATTCGAAACCACTGTTCACCCACTGTTCACCCTTCGAAACCACTGTTTACCCACTGTTTACCCACTGTTTACCCACTGTTCACCCTTCGAAACCACTGTTCACCCACTGTTTACCCACTGTTTACCCACTGTTCACCCACTGTTCGCCCTTCATGGTCCTCTCGAAAGGAACTCCTAATGCAAAACTAAAACAAACTTTTTTTTTGTTCAAACACGAAGATTTTTATTGAAGAAAAGAAGAGAAACAAGATACAATTTTCCCTATATCAAGTCTTAGCCAATTCAAAAGAGAACCTTGAAACATCAAACTTAGACCAAATTCTAACAAGAAGCTGCTCCAAATAGATTTGAAGAATCTGCAGTGAAGCATCAAATGATCCAAAGTTTCGTCAATCTCATTACAAAGCATACAAAGACTTCCTGCGGGGATTCATCTCTTTCTTTATCTATCTTTGGTCGATCATCTCATGCAATACTGGCCAACAAAAGAAATTAATCCGAGGAAGAAATTTTTTTCACCTAAACCAGGTTCTTATGAAAGGAAATGAAAAGGTTAGAGTGAGTCTCATAATGAGAGGCAACCAGCATATCAAAAAACTCTTTCATCGAGAAACCTGCACCTGTGCCCTTCCACACCAAACTATCGGATCCCTTCGAGAGCATTTGAGTATCCAACAGTTGCATTAAATTGACGACCTCCCCTATCTCCCCATCATTTAGAGGTATCCGAAAGGAAAGATCCCAAGAATCTCCATTAGACCAAAAATTGCTAACTCTCACATTTTTCAGGTTGTTAATGATAAACAGTGTTGGAAACAAATCCTTTAGAGGTTGGTTGCTACACCAGAAATCATGCTAGAAGGAGATAAGATCACCATTGCCATATCGAGGCATGGTGTGAGAGTAGAAAACACTTGCGCACAAAGAGATAGACTTTAACAAGGAGCATCCATAGGGAGTTTATTTTGTTTCTACTTGAAAAATAAAGCTAAGTTGAAAATACTCACTTGGCGAATGCCTAAACCCCCTCGAATTTTGGGATAACAAATTTTTTCCCAACTCACTAGATATATCTTTTCTAGATTTTTGTGTGAAACCCCAAAGGAAGTCGCGCATAATCTGTTTCATCTTGGCTACTATTGAAGATGGTACCTTGAGAAGAGACAAAAGGAACACTGGGATAGAAGCTAAAGTGGATTGGACAAGAGCAAACGTGCCTGCTTTAGAGAGGAATTTGCGCTTCCAAGAAACTAGTCTCGATTCCATCCATTTGATTGTCTAATCCCACACAGCTTTACTTTTAAATCTAGCACCCAAAGGCATGCCTAAGTACTCAACTGAAAGTTTACCTGCTACACAACCAAATAAATCCGCCAACTGCTGCAAATGAGAGACATCTCCAATGGGCAACACCACCGATTTGTGAAAGTAATGCATAATTCTTTTGAGAGCAAGAACCTGAGAAGCAAAGACATCACAAAAGAGGATAATATCATTCGAATACTGAAGAATGGAAACAGAAGGACTACCATCTGTGTTAAGTATAAATAGCTAGATAGGGTAATACATAGGTAGTCAGCACAAATACTGATGCTGTTAGTTTGTTAAGCACAAATGTTGTTAGATTGTTAAGCACAAATGTTGATGATGTTAGGTTGTTACAAGAGCTGTCTATATAAGCATGTCCAATGTACATTTACAAATATGAAATACAAAATTATTATTCATGGCTTCTCTTAGAAGCTAACATGGTATCGGAGCCATCTCATTTCCCATTTCCTCCTCCTCTTTTTCATTTCAATCTTCTTTTTCATTTCAAGCTCTCTTAGTAGTATCAATGGTGGACTCGACCTCTTCAAATGCTGCATCACTCACCAATTCTGTCATGACAGAGTCAAAACCAGTGATGTTCACTCATGTTCTATCTGTAAAACTGGATGAACACAACTACTTGTTGTGGAAACAACAAGTGTTGGTAACAATCAGAGGTCACAAACCTCTGAAGTTTATTGAAAAAGGTTCATCTCCATCACGTTTTCTATCAGCTGAAGATCAAGCAAACAACAATGTCAATCTAGAGTTCATTAACTGGGAGCAGCAACATCAACTCCTATTCTTATGGCTTCTTTCCTCTATGACTCAATCGTTGCTCACAAGGTTATTAGGTTGTGAAACATTCGAACATATTTGGAAGACTCTTGAAACCTTCTTCAATTCTCAAACCGTTGCCAAGATCTCTCAGTTTAGGACTCAATTACAGAACTTCAAGAAAGGAGATTTTTCTATTAATGACTATCTACTGAAATTGAAGTCTATCATTGATCAATTAGCATCTGTAGGGCATCCACTTTCTTCAAAAGATCATATTAATGCAATCTTTGATGGATTACCACAGTCATATGACACCTTTGTAGTCTCAATAAGCTCTAGATCTGATGCATATAGTGTAGCAGAGGTTGAGTCTCTTTTGCTTGCTCAAGAATCAAGAATTGAAAGACATATGAAGGATCTTGATGTGTCTAGTTCTATCAATGTAGCTCACACCTCATACAAACCCTCACCTAGGTCTTTTGTGTCTAACTCACCTAGAGGTGCAAGATATCCATTCAATTCACAGACCTTCTCACCAAGAGGAGCAAGACCTGGATTTGGGAGAGGGTATAGGCCTTCTGGTTATCAATCTAGTCGACCTTAGTGTCAAATTTGTGGCAAACTTGGACACCTTGCCTTCAAATGCTATAATAGGTTTGACAATAGTGTGTCAAATCCATGGAATTCCACTCCACAGACCTCGTCTTCAGGCACACCTTCTCAGACAGTAAATCTACCACCTCGTCATGCCTTCTCTGCTTCTTCCAGTCAGTATACTCATCCCAGTTGGGGAGCCGAATCTCAGTCTCCAATGCAAACCAGTGTTGCTTCTTCCACATCATCTGATCGTAGGTGGTATCCTGACTCTGGGGCAACGGATCACTGCACTCCATATACTCAAAATTTGACATCCTCAGTGCCTTATCATGGCAATGAACAAGTTCTTGTTGGAGATGGTACTGCATTACAAATTCAGAATATTGGTCAGTCTATCTTACACTCTTCAAATTCTTCACGAACATTGCTTCTTAAGAACATTCTTCAAGTTCCTAAACTCACTAAGAATTTGTTAAGTGTTTCTAAATTTGCAAGAGATAATGGAGTTTTCTTTGAATTTCATCCTAATTTGTGTTTTGTTAAGGATCAGGTCACAATCAAATCCTCTTGGAAGGGAAGCTTAACAAGGGGCTTTATGTCTTCCCATCCATGTCTCTTGCTACCCGAGAACCAGAGTCTTCTCAAGAGCCAGAGTCTTCCAGTTTTAATCAAAGCTTTCCAGCTAATACAAGTTCTTCTTGTTTCAATCAAATAGTTTCAGTCCATACAACTACTTCTGAGTCCTCTTCCTCTTTGCATCTTTGGCATGCTCGATTAGGTCACCCTTCATTACCACTTGTGCAAAAGATACTTACCAGATGTAATATTTTTGTTTCAACCAAGAATAATGTTGATTTGTGTTCTTCATGTTGTTAAGGAAAAATACACAAATTTCCCTTTTCTAGTTCTTCTACTGTATACAATAAAGCATTAGAACTCATTTACAAATCTATGGGGACGTCCTGCTTCCACTGTGTCTTCTTCTGGATATAAGTACTATATTCACTTTGTTGATGCATATAGTAGGTTCACTTGGGTGTATCTTTTACAGAACAAATATGATGCTTATCCTACTTTCATTAAGTTCAAATCACAGGTTGAATTAGAATTTGGTCTTTCTATCAAGTGTATTCAATCTGACTGGGGAGGGGAATATAGATCATTTTCAAAAAATTTAGCTCAACATGGTATCTGTCATCGATTGGCTTGCCCCACTACCCATCAGCAAAATGGGGTTGCTGAGAGGAAACACAGACATATCATTGAATCTGCATTGACACTTCTTGCTCATGCTTCTCTTCCCATGAAGTTCTGGGATGAAGCAGTAAGGACTTCAGTTTATCTGCTTAATCGAGTTCCTTCTTCTGTTCTGCATGGCCTCTCTCCATTTGAGATACTTTATCACAAGATTCCTGATTATCAAAATCTCAAAGTTTTCGGTTGTTCTTGCTTTCCAAATACAAGACCATACAATTCTCACAAACTTCAATTCAGGTCCGTTCAGTGTACTTTTCTTGGTTATAGTTTGCAACATAAAGGGTACAAATGCTTATCTCCTAATGGTCGGATCTATATCTCCAGGGATGTTCTCTTTAATGAGAACTCCTTTCCACATTCAAGATTGCGACCCAATTCATCAATATCTCCCTCTCTTTCCCCTGCATCTATTCCTGCATCTATATCCCTTTTTCCTATAACTAATGACATCAATACACCTAGTGTCAGCAATGCACCCAGTGACAGTAATGTTTCTCCTTCTTGTCCAGTGGTCTCTTCTCCTACTCCAGTTCTACCTCATTTGTCCACCCAAGATAGGAGCTTTCTTGTTGATCCTACTGTCCCTAGTGTTCCTAGTGCTACTCCTGGTGTTACTACTGGAGCTGCTACTGATTCTATTGCTGCTCCTGGACATCCGATGGTAACCAGATCGAAAGTAGGTGTCTACAAGCCTAAGGTGTACATAGCCTCAGCTGAACCCTCCAGTTTGAATGAGGCCTTAGACACTCCTCATTGGTTTGCTGCTATGCAAGAAGAATATATGGCATTAATCAGGAACAATACTTGGTCACTAGTTGACCCTCCCCAAAATAGGTCTATTGTTGGTTGTAAATGGATTTTCAAGATCAAGGAAAATTCAGATGGAACGGTTCACAAATACAAAGCTCGCTTGGTGGCTAGGGGATTTCAACAGATTGCTGGTTTTGACTATGAAGAGACATTTAGTCCAGTTGTTAAACCCACTACAATCAGAGTTGTGCTTTCAATGGTTGTTACGTTTGGATGGTCAGTGTTTCAGCTAGATGTCAACAATGCGTTTTTAAATGGTGATCTACTAGACGAGGTTTACATGATGCAACCTCCTGGCTTTGTTGACCCTTCACGTCCCAATGTTGTTTGCAAGCTTACCAAGGCTTTATATGGTTTAAAACAGGCTCCTAGAGCTTGGTTTGACAAACTGAGACATACTCTTCTCAAGTTTGGTTTTACTCCCACTAAGTCAAACTCATAACTCTTCATTCGACACTCTCCATCTCCAATTTTTCTTCTAGTATATGTGGATGACATTCTGGTCACTGGTGCAAACTCATCTGACGTCTCTCAGTTAATTCAGCAACTAAATTCTTAGTTCTCTTTGAAAGACTTGGGTCTTGTTTATTACTTTCTTGGCATTCAGGTTCAACATACTGCCAATGGTCTATTCCTATCTCAATCCAAGTACATTAATGATCTTCTTTGTCGTGCCAAGATGCAATTTGCTAAAGGCTTACCTACTCCTATGAGTGGTGGTGAGAAAATGTTTGCTATGGGTAGTGATCCTGTCCAAAATGTCCACTTCTATCGCAGTATAGTTGGCGTTTTGCAATGTCACCATCACCAGACCAGAAATTGCATATTCAGTCAATCGAGTCTGCCAATTCATGCAGAATCCTCTTGAATCTCATTGGCGAGTGGTAAAAAAAATCTTAAGGTATCTAAAGGCTACAACTGCTTTTGGATCAGACCTTCTACTGCTAAAGTAAAAAGAAGGGGAGACAAATGATCACCTTGACGCAGGCCTTTAGAGCTATTGAAAAACTCGTACAACTGACTATTAGTCTTCAAAAAGAAATTGGCCATAAACTAATCAATGCAATTTTGATGGTTAAAACCAATAAGTTTTAAAAATGAGGGTCAGACGCAATACGGTATAAACTAATGAGGGTAAAACTCAAAGAAAATAAAATTTAATAATTTTATGGGTGGCTCTAAATGTTGACGAATCTGCATGGGAGTTTGTGATTATGGGTGGTGTGGTTTGACGTGGTGGAGACGGGAATTGTATCTTGCTGAAGCAAAATTTCTTGGGTAGAGGCTCTAACAAAAGAGCTGAATCACTTGCTCTGTTAGAGGGAATTAGGTTGTGTGTTGAAACAGAGGTAGAGAAGGTGATTGTGCAAATAGATTCCTTGTTGGTTAGGAAGTGGTTCTATGGGAAGTAAAAGATCCCATGGCAGTTGGAGTCGATTTGGAGGAAAATTAAGGAGGAGAGCCAACAGATTTACTATTCTTATACGCATGTGTTTGGGAAGCAAATGCGGTAGCAGACGCACTTGCCAGTATTGCTCAAAAGGAGAAAGTCGGTCAGATTTACAATGCTCAAACCTTGCTTAGTTGTCTTGAAGCTCTACTACGATTAGATCAGACTCACACTACTTATGTTAGATTTTTGAAATAATTATTATAAATGTTTACGGGTAAAATCATAATGTATGGCCGCTGTAAATATTTTTTAACAGTTGTAAAGTTTTGACATCCCAAAGTTACCCATTCACGATAGAGATTTAACCAAAATAATAATAATAATAATAAAAAACTAACCTAAACAATTATCTTGAAGATAAAATCAAGGCAAGCTTGAAGGTCATGACTCATAGTGACAAGATTTTATCCATTATGGATAGAGCTTATCCACTCATCCACTTTGGAAGATAATAAAATAATAATAATAATAATAAATTAAAGAAGGCAGAACATGATCGAGTTTTCTTTCCTAATCGATCTTTCCTAATTACCATTCTATGCAAGATTCTATAATTTGAAGGATGAAGACATCACTATTTTTTTTTCAGTCTTTTCCTTTATTAGTATAAAAAACAAGGGTAGATAATGACCCAATTCTTTATCAAATCAAAAGTTGCCGACTCCAAAGTGTTCAAACACACGCAAACATTTCAATTGCACTCTATAATCACTTTATTAAGTTGACATTTTTGTAATAATCCCAAAAACAGTAATACTTTAGAGATATAACAATTCACAAAGCAATTTTACACATTTTCACAAATAAAGTGATAAAATAATTGTATCACCATAAAGAGTATGAGCCTACAAGTGATACTATTAATGGTGATCTAATTTATTGTATCAATTTTTTGTATAACTATTTTTCATTTTTTTTTACTAAATTTAGTTTTGACTTGAAATTATTTGATGGATTGTTATAGCTCAAAAATGTTATTATTTTGTGAATTGTTACAAATATGTCAATTTGATATAGTGACTGAAAGACACTATACATACAAGCAAATACTTGCATTAAATTAATCTTCACAATATTAGAAGAGTCCATTTACTTAAAAAGGTTCATTAACTTTCTTAGGTGTATCTCCAAATGATCAAATTAAATATCCTTAATTTATTTAATTTATAAAACTGAAGATGTATGTATATAAACTATATAGGTAATATGTACAGCCAGATACCCATATGGCAGGAATCGTGATATGCCCACGAGCTTCATGCTCCATCATTATTATCCTAATGGAGTACCAATATTCTTGACAAACGCCCCCCAAGTACATATGATATGGTGCGATCTAGTATGGGTTGCAGTGAGTTTCTCGAGTTCCTTATCTGAATCATAGGTCAGTTAGCTTCGTATATGCTCAAATTTCGTATTCCATTTCTAGCGTACATAAAACCCATAATATTGTTTTTTAGAGGGATCAACCTAGATGTGGTTCATGGTCATAAATTTCATGTAGATCAACTCATTCTAATATTTGTAGCACGGTAAAAAAAAATGGTGTATCATGCACACTTGTTAGAGATAAGTTTTGACTAAAACTTCAAAGCTAGTAAACAATAAACCATTCTTATCTCCACGAAGTTTCCAACTTTCTTAATCAGTGGGAACTATATATAGAACAATTTTTTAAAACATATGTTTGAATTCTTATCTCCTTGTTTTTTTCATGAAAAAGTGGTGGAATGAAATAGAAAGAAACTCTAGAAGATCTTTATTACATGTGACATTTCTTTATTTTTTGTCTTTGAGATTGGCTGCATTAAGATTATCTTACGTTTGAGTGTTGGACTTGTTTTTCTTTTTTCTTCAATCGCGTGTGTGTGTTTTTCTCGCCTTTTCTTATTGTTGAGGAAATGGGCGAGGTAGGTGAGTGCAACCCTCCACCCCTTTGAAATGTGTGTTATCGCGTATTTCGAGAATAATGAAAGGTTGCACTCTCCTCTCTCGCCCATTTCCTCGCTAATTAGAAGGGCTTTCTATATTTACAAGTAAAACACGCTTTTCAACGCGGTGTTAGTAGGAAAAAGGCACTGTGTTATTTTTTTATGTTATCGACACGCCCGTCAGACTTTACTAACGTAACAAATTAAGTTGAGTGATTACACTTTTCTAACTAACAGATGCAGTGTATATATACTGATAATAGCATGTAAAATATGCGATATATGTAACCTATAAATATTGAAGCAGCTTCCTCTAACATTACTTAATTTAGTATGTTTAATTCAGCTTTACATATATTCAAAAAAATTCATAAACATCATTAGTTAAAGTTTATTAGAAAGGTGAGATTTGTTTTTGTAATAACACATTTTTCGAGCAAATTCCATCTTGATTAAACAATTATGTTGGGAAAAATGAAGGCAAAAAAATAAAATTTGATGGCAGAAACTTGACCGCATGCATGGCAAATATATTTGTTTTTTTTTTTTAAAGACAAACAAAATTAAAATTAATTAAATTATTTTTTTTTGAATTTTATCCTCATTAGTTTATACCGTATTGAGTCTGACCCTCATTTTCAAAATTGATTGATTTTAACCATAAAAAATGCTTTGAATAAAGTCAATTAACTTGACCTCATTTTCAAATAATAGTTTGTTAAGCACAAATGCTGATGCTGTTAGGTTGTTACAAGAGCTGTCTATATAAGCATGTCCAATGTACATTTACAGATATGAAATACAGAACTATTATACATGACTTCTCTTAGAAGCTAACAATCTGCAGATGAGAACCCTCTCACTAGACCAACATCAACCGCTTTAAAAATCATTTGGATTATACATTTTACTGCTAAAGTAAAGAGAAGGGGAGACAAATGATCACCTTGACGCAGGCCTTTAGAACTATTGAAAAACTCGTACAAATGACTATTAGTCTTCAAAGAGAAATTGGCCATAAATTAATCAATGCAATTTTGATGGTTAAAATCAATAAGTTTTGAAAATGAGGGTCAGACTCAATACGGTATAAACTAATGAGGGTAAAACTCAAAGAAAATAAAATTTAATTAATTTTATGGGTGGCTCTAAATGTTGATGAATCTACATGGGAGTTCGTGATTATGGGTGGTGTGGTTTAACGTGGTGGAGACGGGAATTGTATCTTGCTGAAGCAAAATTTCTTGGGTAGAGGCTCTAACAAAATAGCTGAATCACTTGCTCTGTTAGAGGGAATTAGGTTGTGTGTGGAAACAAAGGTAGAGAAGGTGATTGTGCAAATAGATTTCTTGTTGGTTAGGAAGTGGTTCTATGGGAAGTACAAGATCCCATGGCAGTTGGAGTCGATTTGGAGGAAAATTAAGGAGGAGAGTTAATAGATTTACTATTCTCATACGCATGTGTTTGGGAAGCAAATGCGGTAGCAGACTTTTTTTTTTTTTTTTTTTTTTTTGTTCAAACACGAAGATGTTTATTAATGAAAGAAATGGAAACAAAATACAAAGAGAAACATCCCTATATCAAGGAATGCCAAGACACTATGAAAGTGTCAAAACCCAAATCCCTAAACAAATTACATGCCGTCCTCATCTTCCACAACAATTCTCTAATCTCGATAAAGATAGAGTGCTCTGAACTGTTGAGTCCTTCAAATACCCTTTTATTTCTTTCTTTCCACACACACCACATGAGAACGTGAGGGACCCTACGCCATAACCACTCCCCCCGACGGGAAGGATTAACTTGAGACCACCAACTTAGCCAATCTAAAATGGAGCCTTCAAACATTAAACTCAAACCGAATTCTGCCAAGAAACTGCTCCAAATGGATTTGGAGAAACTGCAGTGAAGCATCAAATGGTCCAGTGTCTCGTCAAATGCATTGCAAAGCACACAAAGACTCCCTGTGAGGATTCCTCTTTTTCTTAACCTATCTTTAGTCAAGATCTTCTCATGCAAAACTGACCAACTAAAGAAATTAATCCGAGGAAAAAGGTTTTTCACCCATACCAGATTTTTGTGGGAGGAAATGAAGGGGTTAGAGTGGGTCTCATAATGAGATGCAGCCAACATATCTGAAAATTCTTTCACCGAGAAGCCCACACCTTTACCCTTCCACACCAAACTATCTGATCCCTCTGAGAGCATTTGTCTATCCAACAAATGCATTAGATTAGCGAACTCATCTAGTTCCCCAGTATTGAGGTGTCTTCGAAAGGAAAGATCCCAAGAATTGTCGTTAGACCAAAAATTGCTCACACTCCCATATTGATTGTTGTTAATGATAAACAACATTGGAAACAGATCCTTCAAAGATTGGTTACTACACCAAACATCATGCCAGAAAGAGATGAGATCACCATTTCCACATTGGAGAGAGGTGTGAGGGTAGAAACCACTTGCGCACCGGGAGATGGACTTCCACAAAGAGCAGCCGTAGGAAGTGTACTTAGTTCTCTTTTCCCAAACCCATCTATTGCGCCCATATTTGTCCATAATGAGAGATCTCCATAAATTATCATTTTCTTCTGCAAATTGTCAAAGCCACTTAGAAAGTAATGCTATATTGAAAGTGAGCACCTGACGAATGCCTAAACCACCTCGAGATTTAGGGCAACAAAATTTCTCCCAGCCCACTAAATGCATCTTTATAGAGTTATGAGTAGAACCCCAAAGGAAATCGCGCATGATCCGTTCCATCTTGGCTGCTATTGAACAGGGAACCTTGATAAGAGACAGAATGAACACCGGGATAGAAGCTAATGTGGATTGTACAAAAGCTAGTCTGCCTGCTTTAGAGAGAAATTTGCGTTTCCAAGACGCTAGTTTCGATTCCATCCTTTCGATCGTCTCATCCCACACAGCTTTACTTTTGAAACTAGCCCCCAAAGGCATGCCCAAGTACTTAACTGGAAGATGACCAGCTGAACAACCCAATAAACCCGCCAACTGGTGCAGATGAGGGACATCTCCAATAGGCAACACCCTTGATTTGTGAAAGTTGATTTTCAGTCCTGAAATAACTTCAAACCAAAGCATAATTCTTTTAAGAGCAAGAACCTGAGAAGCGGAAGCATCACAAAAGAGGATAGTATCATCCGCATACTGGAGAATAGAGACAGGCGGACTACCCTCCGCGACAGAAACCCTCTCACTAGGCCAGCATCAACCGCTTTAAGAATCATTTGAGTTAAACCTTCTGCTGCTATAGTAAAGAGAAGGGGAGATAGATGATCGCCTTGTCGCAGGCCTTTCGAGCTATTGAAAAACCCGTGCAGCTGACCATTAATTTTCAGAGAGAAATTAGCAGTAGATCTGCAAGTGTGAAGCCAATGAATCCATTTGGCGTCAAACCCCATGCGGGCCATTACCAAATCCAAGTATCTCCAAGAGACGTTGTCAAAGGCTTTGGAGAAATCTAATTTGATAACGAGCCCTGGAACACCTTGTTTTTTCCTAGAATCAATAATTTCATTGGCAATCAAAGGGCTATCAACCACCTGTCTTCCACTGACTGCTGCACTTTGAAAAGGAGAAATGACTGAATGAAGAACTATTTTCAATCTGTTAGCCAACACCTTGGCAATGATCTTATAGGCCCCATTCAAAATACTGATAGGTCGAAAATCTTTTACTGTCCGCATTCCCGCACATTTAGGAATGAGCGAGATGATAGTGGTGTTCAACCGCCAATCAAGAAATTTTCTCGAGTTAAATTCTGCAACAACTTTCAGAAAATCAATTTTGATTACCTCCCACATATTCAAATAGAACACCATAGAGAAACCATCAAGACCTGGAGAAACTTCAGATTTTAGTTCTTCCATTGCCGCTCTAATTTCCATCTCCGAAAAATTATCTACCAAGGCAGTAGCCGTAGACTGAGAGATAGACTTGAAGGTAATCCCCGAGAAGAAAGGTCGCCACTCCTCCTTTTCATGGAACAACTCCTTGAAGTGAGATATTAAGAGTTCTCTAATACTGACTTCATCCACTACCAACTCCTGACCCATGCTAAGAGCTTCAATGGAGTTAAACAGTCTGCGTCTGTTAGCCAAGTTATGGAAGAATTTGGACCCCTGATCCATATGACGAACCCAGTTGACTCCTGATCTGATCCTCCAAAACTCCTCATTTCTTTTGATTAATGTTGCCCACTCTTGATGTAGCTGCACTCTACAAGACCTCTCCTCAGCAGTCAGGTCCCTGATCTCTTCATCAGCATCAATGTTAGCAATTAAAGCAGAGATATTTTGAATACATAAATTTGTCTTACCCCAAACTTAGTCCTCCAACTTTTGAGATTGCATCTGAGAGCCTTAAGCTTCCACCATAAACAGTAGCCGGGGTGGCCAGAGACTACTGAGTTGTTCCACCAAGCTTTCATCTCCTCTGCCAGGGTAGGGTGATCAAACCAACCGTTATCAAATGAAAAAAGGCGAGTACCACCACCAACAGACGAGTTCGCAAGCAAAATCGCGTGATGGTCAGAACCTGCTGCACCCTTGAGCCATTCAACTTTATCACCAAATTTGTCAATCCAATCCACCGAGGCTAGAAATCGATCAAGACGACAAAGGATATGAAGGTCTCTCCGATTTGACCATGTGAATTTTCCCCCTTTTAGACTGAAATCGGCGAGTTCCACCTCATTAATGAATTGATTGAATTTCTGCATGCTCATGGACCTCCTCCTGCAACCTTTTTTTTCATTCATATGACGGACAACATTGAAGTCACCCGCTAACACCCATGGCGATTGCACCCAACCAGCAATGTCATATAGTTCTTCCCAGAAGTGGTCTCTAAGTGAAGGATCACATGGACCATAAATGTTAGTCCCTGACCAAATTGAGTTATCCGAGATCATTTGGAATTGAATAGAAAGGGAAAAAGCCCATTTCAACACTTCCCTCATCTGCAAAAGATCAGCGTCCCAAATAGCTAAAATGCCGCCCGAGCTGCCAATGGATTCCACCATAGCCCAATCAAAAGAACTGTCACCCCACAATTTTCTGATAAATTCTCTAGAGCATCTCTCCAATTTCGTTTCCTGAACGAAAACAAGGTCTGGACGGTTCTCTGAAATTAATCTACGACAACCCCTTTGCCGCTCAGTATTTTCGAGCCCCCTACAGTTCCACGAAAGAATTTTGAGGTTCATGAAAAACCTTCAAACCCGGGGTTGTTGCATTTGTCCATTGCTTTGTCAGATATTGTACCCTGCGTTGCAGCTTGAACCATATCTAAAGCCCTGTTTTCATCCTGATTGAGGTCCACTCCCACTGTCAAGCCAATTTCTTTAAAAGCAGAACGATCGGATGCTTCTTCTTGAGTCGAATGACAGTCAGAGACAGAAGGCTCCGCACTGTCATTGACCCTAGAAACAAAACTTAGAAACCCAAGATTTTCCGTCTGTGGGACCTCGAAACCTGGAGGAGCGCCTACATGGTCTGGGGTAAATGAGAAACTCTCCGCATGAGAAACACATAGATTTGTAGACAAACCATGGGCTTCAACACATAGTTCTGCTAGGGGCTCGAAACCCGGAGGGTAAGGTAAAGATACCGAACAATCCTGGGTCTGGTTGGAAGACTCTCCCCTTGTCAGCCCAGCAGGGGCACTACAACCTTTAAGTTCTACCTGCCCTGCTTTATTGGATGAGCTTGATTTGTTGGATCTCTTTTGCAGCATGAACCTAGATCTGGTAGGAAAGACTGAGAAATTGGCCCATTCAGTGGCTCTGTCACGCTGTGCTTTTCTTGCCAGCTTTTGATCCCTGCGGGCATGCATAGACATCTTGGTCAAAAGAGGGTCCAAGTTGAAGACATCTTCTTCCACCGCTTCTAAAACCCTCCAATAATTGCTAGATGTTGGTTGATCATTAGACTTGGCGAAGCTTTGTTTAGAAAAAGACTTAGGCCCTTTGCTGGGAGAGGGCCCAACAATACCTTTGCCTTTATCCTGCTAAGATGGACGAGCTGACTCAGACAGCGAATTTCCAACTTTACCCGCTGAAACGGCACGAGAAGCAGGGGAATGGGGAAGCATTGGGTAGTGCTGGGGAGACTGATCACTCAGTGTCGGCATCCTAGGAGGCGGGTCGAATGCTTCGCATGAGGACACGTGTGGAGAGTTAGCAAAGACCAAGAAAGCTGTGTGTCCAAACGGAAGAGCAACAAGTGTCCACTGAATCACAGACTCAAGCAACTCTATCAACGACCTTGCAAGATTCTTTCTTGCCACGGGATCTGGAGAAAGATGATTGCCCCATACTTGGGACAAGAAATCAATGGGAGAATCCCGATGAATAGAAGTTGCTGCAATGGGACCCTTACTGGCAATCGGGGTAGGGCTCACACTGGAGGGATTAGTGGCCACTACCTCCACAAAGGTTCTGTTGCGCGAGGGTGGGACAACACTAATACCTGGCAGAGTGGAAACCTCATCTCTTCTAACTTGCTGCTTAGGATAAGGCTGAGGCACCTTATTTAGAACCATCTCATTCATAGCTTGGGCGAGTTGTTTCCAGCCTGTCCCTTCCACGCCAGCTGGCACCCTGATAGTTTTGGACCCTGATCCCCAACCCACCAAAATAGAAAGGAAGATTCCTCCTATATTGGCCTCTTTCACCATCATAACCCATCTATTGTTGATTTTCCAACTGGCTGAGAAGGCATTAGAGCCTGATTCCACAGCTTTCTTAAGCTGAAACTCAATCCATTTTCCCATCTGCAACTCAAAAGGAGAAAGTCAGTTAGATTTACCATGCTCAAACCTTGCTTAGTTGTCTTGAAGCTCTACTACGATTAGATCAGACTCACACTGCTTATGTTAGATTTTTGTAATAATTATTGTAAATGTTTACAGGTAAAATCATAATGTATTGTTGCTGTAAATATTTTTTAACAATTGTAAAGTTCTGACATCCCAAAGTTACCCCTTCACGATAGAGGTTTAACAAAAAAAATAAAAATAATAATAATATAATAATAAAACTAAACTAAACAATTATCTTGAAGATAAAATCAAGGCACGCTTGAAGGTCATGCATGACAAGATTTTATCCATTATGGATAGAGCTTATCCACTCGTCCTCTTTGGAAGATAATAAAAAAAATAATAAAAAATTAATAAATTAAAGAAGGGAGAACAATCGAGTTTTCTTTCCTAATCGATCTTTCCTAATTACCATTCTATGGAAGATTCTATAATGAAAAATTCTAAATGTCGAGGAAATGAGCGAGGAAACGAGCGAGGGAAATGAGGTGGAGGGGGTGGAAACCGTTCACCTTTCTCGAAATGTGTGTGTTGACTTTTTACGCGCGCATCCCGAGGAAGGTGAACGGTTTCCGCTCCCTCCACCTCATTTCCCTCGCTCGTTTCCTCGATAGCTAGCAAAGCTCTTCTATAATTTGAATGATGAAGACATCACTATTTTTTTTCCGTCTTTTCCTTTATTAGTATAAAAAACAAGGGTAGATAATGACCCAATTCTTTATCAAATCAAAAGTTGCCAACTCCAAAGTGTTCAAACACACGCAAACATTTCAATTGCACTCTATAATCATTCTATTAAGTTGACATTTTTGTAACAACCCCAAAAATAGTAATACTTTAAAGATATAACAATTCACAATGCAATTCTAAATATTTTTACAAATAAAGTGATAAAATAATTGTATCACCATAAAAAGTATGAGCCTACAATTAATACTATTCATGATGATCTAATTTATTGTATCATTTTTTTATATAACTATTTTTCATTTTTTTTTAACTAAATGTGGTTTTGATTTAAAATTATTTGATGAATTGTTATACTAAAAAATATTACTATTTTATAAATTGTTACAAATATATTAATTTGATGTAGTGACTGAAAGACACTATACATACAAGCAAATACTTGCATTAAACTAATCTTCACAATATTAGAAGAGTCATTTACTAAAAAAGGTTCATTAACTTTCTTAGGTGTGTCTCCAAATGATCAAATTAAATATCCATAATTTATTTAATTTATAAAACTGAAGATGTATGTATATAAACTATAGGTAATATGTACAGCTAGATACCCATATGGCAGGAATCGTGATATGCCCCACGAGCTTCATGCTCCATCGTTATTATCCTAATGGAGTACAAATATTTTCGACAAACGCGCCCCAAGTACATATGATATGGTGCCATCATCTAGTATGGGTTGCAGTGAGTTTCTTATCTGAATCATCAAAAATTCTAACTGTCGAGGGAAATGGCGAGGAAAACAGCGAGGGAGGGGGGGCGTTCACCCCCTCAGTATGTGTGTCAAGCTTTTTCGGGATGTGTGTGATGACTTTTCTTATCCGCATCCCAAAGATGATGGACGTCCCCCCTCTCCCCTTCGTTGTTTTCCTCACCATTTCCCTCAACAGTTAGACGGATTACTGAATCATGCATAGCTCACTTAGCTTCATACATGCTCAAATTTCGTATTCCATTTCTAGCGTACATAAAACCTATAATATTGTTTTTTAGAGGGATCAACCATGATCATAAATTTCATGTAGATCAACTCATTCTAATATTTGTAGCACAGTAAAAAAAAAAAAAAAAAAGTCGTTTATAAGTTTAAAAATGGTGTATCATGCACACTTATTAGAGATAAGTTTAGTCAAAACTTCAAAGCTAGCAAACAATAAACCATTCTTATCTCCATGAAGTTTCCAACTTTCTTAATCAGTGGGAACTATATATAGAACAATTTTTCAAAACATATGTTTGAATTCTTATCTCGTTCTTTTCATGAAAAGGCGGTGGAATGAAATAGAAAGAAACTCTAGAAGATCTTCATGATACTACTATATTTGCTTGACTAATTACGCGCAACAAGTGTTATTACATGTGACATTTCTGTTTATTTTTTGTCTTTGAGATTGGCTGCATTAAGATTATCTTACGTTGAGTGTTGGACTTGTTTTTCTTTTTTCTTCAATCGTGTGTGTGTGTTTTTTTCTCCTTTTCTTATTGTCGAGGAAATGGGCGAGGTAGGAGGGTGCAACCCTCCATCTCCTTAAAAATATGTGTCATCGCGCATCTCGAAGAGGATAGAGGGTTGCACCCTCCTCCCTCGCCCATTTCCTAGCTAATTAGAAGGGCTTTCTACATTTACAAGTAAAACATGCTTTTCAATGCGGTGTTAGTAGGAAAAAGGCACTGTGTTATATTTTTATGTTATCGACACGCCCGTCAGACTTTACTAACGTAACAAGTTGACCCTATGAAGTGAAATTCATGTACTGTTATCAATTGTCCTGTTTTCATAGACAACCAAACTCCACAAGTCTACCGAAAGATGATCTTATGATATAGTAATGGCAGCTTAAATAAGCTGGCTTCCACCCAAACTCAAGAAACTTATATTTGACTTGAGTTACATATATAATTCAACCTGAATTCAGTACATGGCGAGGATAAATTTCACGCAACTTAATCGTTGGGATTAATTATGGCACATTACAATCATGCACAGGAGAGTGTTGCAAGGACTTTGCATTTAACCTAGAATTGCGAATGGAATTTTGAAAAAGGTTGGCAACAAATTAAGTTGAGTGATTACACTTTTCTAACTAACAGATGCAGTGCTTATATACTGATAATAGCATGTAAAATATGCGATATATGTATCCTATAAATATTGAAGCAGCTTCCTCTGACATTACTTAATTTAGTATGTTTAATTCAGCTTTACATATATTGAAAAAAATTCATAAACATCATTAGTTAAAGTTTATTAGAAAGATGAGATTTGTTTTTGTAATAACACATTTTTCGAGCAAATTCCATCTTGATTAAACAATCATGTTGGGAAAAATGATCAAAATTTTCCCAACATGGTTGTCTAATCAAGATGGAATTTGCTCTAAAATTGTGTTATTACAAAAACAAATCTCACCTTTCTAATAAACTTTAATTAACGATGTTTATGAATTTTTTTTTGAATATATATATATGTAAAGCTGAATTAAACATGCTAAATTAAGTAATGTCAAAGGCTGCTTCAATATTTATAGGATACATATATCGCATATTTTACATGCTATTATCCACTGCATCTTTTAGTTAGAAAAGTGTAATCACCGAACTTAATTTGTTGCCAACCTTTTTCAAAATTCCATTCGCAATTAATTCTAGGTTCAATGCACTCTCCTTTGCATGATGATTGTAACGTGTCATAATCAATCTCAATAATTAAGTTGCATGAAATTTATCCTCGTCATGTAATAAATTATGTAACTCAAGTCAAATACAAGTTTCTTGAGTTTGGGTGGAAGCCCTATTTAAGATCATAAGTTTCTTGAGTTTGCCATTACCTTATCATAAGATCATCTTTCGGTACTTGTGGGGTTTGGTTGTCTGATGAAAACTTTATCAAAAATTCTAGGGGTTGAGGCTCGTTCCCTAGGAAAGCTCAAACTTTATAGGACAAATGAGGACAAATGATAACAGTACATGAATTTCACTTGATAGGGTCAACTTGTTACGTTAGTAAAGTCTGACGGGCGCATTGATAACATAAAAAAATAAAACAGTTCCAATCACCCCAACATTCAAGCCCCACACTCGGTCTTTTTCCTACTGACTCCGCGTGAAAAGCATATGTTTTACTTCTAAGTGTAAAAAAAAACACACACAAACGAATGAAGAAAAAAGAAAAACAAGTCCAACACTCAACGTAAGATAATCTTAAAATCTCAAAAGACAAAAAATAAACAGAAATGTCACATGTAATAGGAAAATTCTAAATGTCTCAAGGGTGCAGGCGCGCATCTCAAGGAGATGAGCGGTCACTCCCACTCCCTCACCCGATTCCTTGCCCCTTTCCTCGCCATTTAGATGGACTGCATGTAATAACACTGGTTACGCAATTAGTCAAGCAAATATAGTAGTATCATGAAGATCTTCTAGAGTTTCTTTCTATATCATTCCACCACTTTTTCATGAAAAAAACAAGGAGATAGGAATTCAAACATACGTTTTAGAAAATTGTTCTAGAGTTCCCACTGATTAAGAAAGTAAGAAACTTCTTATAGTTTAGAATGGTTTATTGTTTGCTAGCTTTGCAGTTTTAGTCAAAACTTATCTCTAATAAGTGTGCATGATACACCATTTTTAAACTTATAAACTACTGTTTTTTTTTTTTTACTGTGCTACAAATATTAGAATGAGTTGATCTACATGAAATTTATGACCATGAACCACATCTAGCTAGGTTGATCCCTCTAAAAAACAATTATGGTTTTTATGTACTCTAGAAATGGAATACAAAATTTGAGCATATATGAAGCTAAGTGAGCTATGATTCAGATAAGAAGCTCAAGAAACTCACTGCAACCTATACTAGATCGCACCATATCATATGTACTTGATGGGCGTTTGTCGATGGAGCATGAAGCTCGTGGGGCATATCACGATTCCTGCCATATGGGTATCTGGCTGTACATATTACCTATAGTTTCTATACATCTTCAGTTTTATAAATTAAATAAAGGATATTTAATTTGATCATTTGGAGATACACCTAAGAAAGTTTTTATTTTCAGAATTCATTAAAGATCAGAACTGGTCAACACACCATACACTGATAAAGATGTTGCAGACTGGATTCAAACCCAAGACCAAGTAAAATCATCTGTCAAGTTTCAACTATTGAGCTGTCATGCCGTTAGCGACACCTAAAAAAGTTAATTAACCTTTTATAGTAAATGACTCTTCTAATATTGTGTCTTTCATTATAGAGTGCAATTGAAATGTTTCTGCGTGGTTGAACACTTTGGAGTTGGCAACTTTTGATTAGATAAAGAAATTTAGGTCACCATCTACCCTTGTTTTTTATACTAATAAAGGAAAAGACAGAGAAAAAAACAGTGTGATGTCTTCATCATTCAAATTATAGAATCTTCCATAGAATGGTAATTAGGAAAGAGAACTCGATCAAACTTGTTTAATTTTTTAATTTTTTATTACCTTCCAAAGAGGATGAGTGGATAAGTTCTATCCATAATGGATAAAATCTTGTCACTGCGTACGAGTCATGACCTTCAATAACAAGCTTTTGCCTTGATTTTATCTTCAAGATAATTGTTTTGTTTAGTTTAGTTTTTTTTTTTTTTTATTTATATATATATATATATATATATTTTAGTTTTTTATAGGGGTGGGCAATGTCGGTTCGGTTCGATTCGATTTTGAGCCCCAAACCGATTTCGAACCGATTTCATTCGGTTTGCTCAAAACCCAAATCAAAATCAAATTTTGTATTTGTATACCGATGAATTCGGTTGAATCGAATTTCGGATCGGTTCGTTCGGTTGAACCGAAATTTCAGGCTCAAGCATTTGAAAGACTTTCATTAAAACATTTCCAATTTTTTTACAGGCCCAATTTTTTTACAGACCCAATTTTTAGCCCAAAATTGAAAACTTTGAGAGAAGGGGGTGATTCAGTGCAACAGGGTGTACTGCAGTGCATTTGTTGCACTAATCAGGTATTGACACCTACCTGTTATTTAGTTATTTATATATATTTAATTAATCGGTCGGTTCGGTTATAAATCGGTTGGTTCAAAACCGTAAACCGATTTCGAACCGTTTATAATCGGTTCGGTTTAAATTATTTTCTTTCTACTCATATTTCGGTTCGGTCGGTTAACCGAATTTAAATCGGTTTTTGCCCACCCCTAGTTTTTTAGATTTTCTTTGTTAAACCTCTATTGCGAAGGGATTACTTTGAAATCTAACATAAGGAGTGTGAGTCTGATCTAATCGTAGCAGAGCTTCAAGACGATCAAGCAAGGTTTGAACATTGTAAATTCGATTGACTTTCTCCTCTTAAACAATATTGGCAAGTGCGTCTGCTACCGCATTTGATTCCCAAATACATGCGTACAAGAATAGTAAATCCGTTGGCTCTCCTCCTTAATTTTCCTCCAAATCGACTCCAACTGCCACATGATCTTGTACTTCCCATAGAACCACTCCCTAACCAACAAAGAATTTGTTTGCGCAATCACCTTCTCTACTCCTTTTTCCACACTTAGCCTGATTCCCTCTAACAGAGCAAGTGATTTAGCTCTGTTGTTGTAGTCTCTACCAAAGAAATTTTGCTTCGCCAAGATACAATTCCCGTCTCCACCATGTAAAACCACACCACCCATAATCACGAACTCCCTGGCAGATCCATCAACATTTATAGCCACCCAACTCGAAGGGAGTAAGATCCATCATCCAATGCACTGCGAAAGGTGTTCTCACTCTGCATTCAACCCGTCGAGTTCTCAGGTTGAGGGTTGGTGTAACGACACGATCAACTTAGTAGGACGTAGGCCTGTGGATGCCAAAGCAGACAATATTATACTAAGTGGATTGGGTCGTTACAGCTAGGATCTCCCATTATGGTCAATCAACCTCTCTTTAGGTACAAAGGCCTGTGAAACCAGCTTCAACCATTATATGACTCGAATAATAATGTAGTCCGCATTCCATGATCTTTACCTTCGTACATTATCTAACTCGAAACTTGAAGCATGTAATAAACTTCTCCGTAAAAAATGTACAATATCTCCAAAGCGATGCAGCTATCTCGAGGAGAATGAGTGGTTACACCCGTCCCTCGCTCCCTAGCAAAGCTCAAACTTTATAGGACAAATGATAACATTACATGAATTTCACTTGATAGGGTTGTTACGTTAGTAAAGTCTGACGGGCGCATTGATAACATAAAAAAATAACACAGTTCCAATCACCCCAACATTCAAACCCCACACTCAGCCTTTTTCCTACTGACACCGCGTGAAAAGCATATGTTTTACTTCTAAATGTAGAAAAAAACACACGCGAATGAAGAAAAAAGAAAAACAAGTCCAACACTCAACGTAAGATAATCTTAATGCAGCCAATCTCAAAAGACAAAAAATAAACAGAAATGTCTCATGTAATAGGAAAATTCTAAATGTCTCAAGGGCGCGAGCGCGCATCTCAAAAAAATGAGCGATCACATCCACCCCCTCGCCCGATTCCTTGCCCCTTTCCTCGCCATTTAGATGGACTGCATGTAATAACACTGGTTACCAATTAGTCAAGCAAATATAGTAGTATCATGAAGATCTTCTAGAGTTTCTTTCTATTTCATTCCACCACTTTTTCATGAAAAAATCAAGGAGATAGGAATTCAAACATACGTTTTAGAAAATTGTTCTAGAGTTCCCACTGATTAAGAAAGTTAGAAACTTCTTATAGATTAGAATGGTTTATTATTTGTTAGCTTTGAAGTTTTAGTCAAAACTTATCTCTAATAAGTGTGCATGATACACCATTTTTAAACTTATAAACTACTTCTTTTTTTTTTATTGTGCTACAAATATTAGAATGAGTTGATCTACATGAAATTTATGACCATGAACCACATCTAGGTTGATCCCTCTAAAAAAACAATTATGGTTTTTATGTACTCTAGAAATGGAATACGAAATTTGAGCATATATGCAGCTAAGTGAGCTATGATTCAGATAAGGAACTCAAGAAACTCACTGCAACCCATACTAGATCGCACCATATCATATGTACTTGATGGGCGTTTGTTGATGGAGCATGAAGCTCGTGGGGCATATCACGATTCCTGCCATATGGGTATCTGGCTGTACATATTACCTATAGTTTCTATACATCTTCAGTTTTATTTTCAGTTTTATAAATTAAATAAAAGATATTTAATTTGATCATTTGGAGATACGCATAAGAAAGTTTTTTTTTTTCAAAACTCATTAAAGACCAAAACTGATCAACACGCCATACACTGATAAATATATCGCAGGCTGAGTTCAAACCTAAGACCAAGTAAAACCATCTGTCAAGCTCCAACTGTTGAGCTGTTATACCATTGACAACACCTAACAAAGTTAATTAACCTTTTTTAGTAAATGACTCTTCTAATATTATGTCTTTCATTATAGAGTGCAATTGAAACGTTTGTGTGTGGTTGAACACTTTGGAGTCGGCAACTTTTGATTTGATAAAGAAATTCAGGTCACCATCTACCCTTGTTTTTTATACTAATTAAAGGAAAAGACAGAAAAAAACAGTGTGACGTCTTCTTCATCCTTCAAATTATAGAATCTTCCATAGAATGGTAATTAGGAGAAAGAACTCCATCATGTTCTCCCTTCTTTATTTTTTTATCATCTTCCAAAGAGGATGAGTGGATAAGTTCCATCCATAATGGATAAAATCTTGTCACTGCGTATGAGTCATGATGACCTTCAATAACAAGCTTTTGCCTTGATTTTATCTTCAAGATATTTATTTATTTTTATTATTATTATTTTTTTGTTAGACCTCTATTGTGAAGGGATTACTTTGAGATGTCAAATCTTTATTATTATCAAAAAATATTTACAATGGCAATACAGTTATGATTTTACTCGTAAACATTTACAATAATTATTTCAAAAATCTAACATAAAGAGTGTGAGTCTGATCTAATTGTAGCAGAGCTTCAAGACGACCAAGCAAGGTTTGAGCATTGTAAATCCGATTGACTTTCTCCTCTTGAGCAATATTGGCAAGTGTGTCTGCTATCGCATTTGCTTCCCAAACACATGCGTACAAGAATAGTAAAACCGTTGGCTCTCCTCCTTAATTTTCCTCCAAATTGACTCCAACTGCTACGAGATCTTGTACTTCCCATGGAACCACTCCCTAACCAACAAAGAATTTGTTTGCGCAATCACCTTCTCTACCCTTTTATCCACACAGCCTGATTCCCTCTAACAGAGCAAGTGATTTAGCTCTGTTGTTATAGCCTCTACCAAAGAAATTTTGCTTCGCCAAGATACAATTCCCGTCTCCACCACGTAAAACCACACCACCCATAATTACGAACTCCCTGACAGATGCATCAACATTTATAGCCACCCAACTCAAAGGGAGGAAGATCCATCATCCAATGCACTGCGAAAGGTGTTCTCACTCTGCATTCAACCCATCGAGTTCTCAGGTTGAGGGTTGGTGTAACGACAAGATCTATTTGGTAGTATGTATGCTTGTGGATGCTAACGCAGACAATATTGTACCAAGTGGATTTTGTCGTTACAGCTGGGATTTCCCATTATGATCGATCGACCTCTCTTTAGGTACAAAGGCCTGTGAAACCAGTTTCAACCATTATATGACTAGAATAATAATGTAGTTCGCATTCCATGATCTTTACCATGGGTGGACCTACTAAGGGGCGAGGGGGTGCCCCCCCTTCAACTTTTAAAATATTTTTAATATATATATTTTAGTCTTAAAAAATCGATTATATAATGTAGAATACAATATCATAATTGTTTATGAAAATATTCAAACATGTCTTTGTTGGTGTAGTGGTTGGAGGTTTATTATTTTTTAGTAAAAGACCTGAGTTCGATACTCTTTGAGTGCATTTTTTTATTTTATTTTCAATGTAATTTTATCAGTAATTGCAAACATTAAAAAAATTTAGTTTAATAAAAATTTATTAACATTAAAGAAATGAATTGTTTTTCACAAGTGATATTAAACCCCTAACAAAATAATATTTAAAATTAATATCTAAAATAATAACGATAGAATTCAATGAAAATATATATCATTAGCCAACTCGTATAAAATTTGAGCATCATATAAACTATTTTTTCTTTGAAATTGTACTATGATCATATTAGATTCGTAAATTTCAAATTTTTTTTAGCTTCACCTAGAACTTATCCTAATTATTTTGTGATTCTCAATTCTAGACAACCAGACTTTATAGCCACTTTTTGGTCAGGTTTTAAGTTTTTTACATTTCTATCCCTTCTATAGATAATGTTTGTAGTTGTATTTTAAAGAGAATGGGTAAAAGTGTAAAAATGCTCTAGCCTGACTAAAAAATGGCTTTAAAGTCTGGCTTCCTAGACAAACTCTTTTGTGATATTAGTTATATATTCTAGTTATTATGTTTGTTTGCTCTTTGCTAAGGTTATTAATATTGACCTTATTTTGGCTTAAAATTGACTGCACTTGGATCCAATTTGATATATACATTGTATTTTTTATAGTTGAATTTTTTTTATTATTTACTAGTTTCGGTAAAAAAAAATTGACTTTACCATTGATAATACTATTATCAACTAATAAGTATTTTCCATTTCGACCCCCCCTCCCCCTCGACTAAAATCCTGAGTCCGCCCCTGATCTTTACCTTCGTACATTATCTAACTCGAAACTTGAAGCATGTAATAAACTTTTCCGTAAAAGATGTACATTATCTCCAGAGTGATGCACACATTTTGAGAAGGATGAATGATTACACCCAACCTTCGCTCCCTCCCTCGCTCCCTAGCAAAGCTCAAATTTTATAGGACAAATGATAACAGTACATGAATTTCACTTGATAGGGTCAACTTGTTACGTTAGTAAAGTCTGACGGGCGCATTGATAACATAAAAAAATAAAACAGTTCCAATCACCCCAAAATTCAAACCCCACACTCAGCCTTTTTCCTACTGACACCGCGTGAAAAGCATATGTTTTACTTCTAAGTGTAAAAAAAAACACACACAAACGAATGAAGAAAAAAGAAAAACAAGTCCAACACTCAACGTAAGATAATCTTAATGCAGCCAATCTCAAAAGACAAAAAATAAACAGAAATGTCACATGTAATAGCAAAATTCTAAATGTCTCCCGATTCCTTCCCCCTTTCCTCGCCATTTAGATGGACTGCATGTAATAACACTGGTTACACAAATAGTCAAGCATATATATTAGTATCATGAAGATCTTCTAGAGTTTCTTTCTATTTCATTCCACCACCTTTTCATAAAAAAAAAAACAAGGAGATAGGAATTCAAACATACGTTTTAGAAAATTGTTCTAGAGTTCCCACTGATTAAGTAAGTTAGAAACTTTCTTATAGATTAGAATGGTTTATTCACTACAGCCAATGGTGGTATGGCCTAGTGATTAGGGCTGTGTGAGTTTGTCTTTTACGTCTTAGTTTCAAATTTCACCTGTGGCATGGTTACTTTTTAATGGGTGTTGACCTATAGGTTATCCCGTTGATAGGTTATGAAATCCTTAAAAACCTAGCTCATCTTCAAAAAAAAAAAAATGGTTTATTCACTACATTATATTGGCATTTTTGTAACAACTCTCAAAATAGTATCACTTTTGAAATGTAACAATTCACTTAAGAACTTTACACATTTTCACAAATAAAATGATACAATAATAGTATCACCATGAAGAGTATAGTTATAAAAGTAATACTATTCATGGTGATCTAACTTATTGTATCATTTTTTTGTGTTACTGTTTTTCATTTTTTTGACTAAATTTAGTTTTGATTTTAAATTGTTTGGTGGATTGTAACATCTCAAAAGTGATATTGTTTTAAGAGTTGTTACAAAAGTGCCAATTTAGTGTAGTGATTGTTTGTTAGCTTTGAAGTTTTAGTCAAAACTTATCTCTAATAAGTGTGCATGATACACCATTTTTAAACTTATAAACTAATTTTTTTTTTACTATGCTAGAAATATTAGAATGTGTTGATCTACATGAAATTTATGACCATGAATCACATCTAGGTTGATCCCTCTAAAAAACAATTATGGTTTTTATGTACTCTAGAAATGGAATACGAAATTTGAGCATATATGAAGCTAAGTGAGCTAAGATTCCGATAAGGAACTCAAGAAACTCACTTCAGCCCATACTAGATCGCACCATATCATATGTACTTGATGGGCGTTTGTCGATGGAGCATGAAGCTCGTGGGGCATATCACGATTCCTGCCATATGGGTTCTGGCTGTACATATTACCTATAGTTTCTATACATCTTCAGTTTTACAAATTAAATAAAGGATATTTAATTTGATCATTTGGAGATGTACGAAAGTTTTTTTTTTTTTTTTTTTTTTTTGAAGGTGAGCATGATTTTTATAGGATTTTAAAACTCATTAAAGATCAGAACTGGTCAACACATCATACACTAATAAAGATGTCGCAGGCTGGGTTCGAATTCAAGATCAAGTAAAACAATCCACCAAGTTCCACCGTTAAGTTGTCATGCCATTGACAACACTTAAAAAAATTCAAAAATTTTAGACAGTCTGAGTTTTGCTGTCTGTCGGCAAATTTTACATTTTTGCCATCCCCCTCCCCCAGCAAACCAGACAGCAATAACCAGGCGCTGCCTAGAATTGCTCAAAAAAGTTAATGAACCTTTTTAGTAAATGACGCTTCTAATATTGTGTCTTTTCATTATAGAGTGCAATTGAAATGTTTCTGCGTGGTTGAACACTTTGGAGTTGGCAACTTTTGATTAGATAAAGAAATTTAGGTCACCATCTACCCTTGTTTTTTATACTAATAAAGGAAAAGACAGAGAAAAAAACAGTGTGATGTCTTCATCATTCAAATTATAGAATCTTCCATAGAATGGTAATTAGGAAAGAGAACTCGATCAAACTTGTTTAATTTTTTAATTTTTTATTACCTTCCAAAGAGGATGAGTGGATAAGTTCTATCCATAATGGATAAAATCTTGTCACTGCGTATGAGTCATGACCTTCAATAACAAGCTTTTGCCTTGATTTTATCTTCAAGATAATTGTTTAGTTTAGTTAAGTTTTTTTTTTTGTTATACCTCTACTGTGAAGGGATTACTTTGAGATGCCAAATCTTTATTATTGTCAAAAAAAAAATATTTACAATGACGATGCAGTTATGATTTTACCTGTAAACATTTATAATAATTATTTCAAAAATCTAACATAAAGAGTGTGAGTCTGATCTAATCATAGCAGAGCTTCAAGACGACCAAGCAAGGTTTGAGCATTGTAAATCCGATTGACTTTTTCCTCTTGAGCAATATTGGCAAGTGCGTCTGCTACCGCATTTGCTTCTCAAACACATGCGTACAAGAATAGTAAATCCGTTGGCTCTCCTCCTTAATTTTCCTCCAAATCGACTCCAACTGCCACGGAATCTTGTACTTCCCATGGAACCACTCCCTAACCAACAAAGAATTTGTTTGCACAATCACCTTCTCTACCCCTTTTTCCACACACAGCTTGATTCCCTCTAACAGAGCAAGTGATTTAGCTCTGTTGTTATAGCCTCTATCAAAGGAATTTTGCTTCGCCAATATACAATTCCCGTCTCCACCACGTAAAACCACACCACCCATAATCACGAACTCCCTGGCAGATGCATCAATATTTATAGCCACCCAACTCGAAGGGAGGAAGATCCATCATCCAATGCACTGCGAAAGGTGTTCTCACTCTGCATTCAACCCGTCGAGTTCTCAGGTTGAGGGTTGGTGTAACGACACGATCCATTTGGTAGGACGTATGCCTGTGGATGCCAAAGCAGACAATATTGTACCAAGTTGATTGGGTTGTTACAGCTGGGATCTCCCATTATGGTCGATCGACCTCTCTTTAGGTACAAAGGCCTGTGAAAACCAGCTTCAACCATTATATGACTCAAATAATAATGTAGTTCGCATTCCATGATCTTTACCTTCGTACATCATCTAACTTAAAACTTGAAGCATGTAATAAACTTCCCCGTAAAAGGTGTACATGTTGAGTTGATAGAGGTGTGGAAGGGTAAAGGTGTGGGCTTCTCGGTGAAAGAATTTTCGGACATGTTGGCTGCATCTCACTATGAGACCCACTCTAACCCCTTCATTTTCTCTCACAAAAATCTGGTATGGGTGAAAAATCTTTTTCCTCGGATTAATTTCTTTAGTTGGTCAGTATTGCATGAGAAGATCTTGACTAAAGATAGGTTACGGAAAAGAGGAATCCACACAGGGAGTCTGTGTGCTTTGCAATGAAATTGACGAAACACTTGACCATTTGATGCTTCACTGCTGTTTCTCCAAATCCATTTGGAGCAGTTTCTTGACAGAATTTGGTTTGAGTTTGATGTTTCAAGACTCCATTTTAGATTGGCTAAGTTGGTGGTCTCAAGCTAATCCTTCCCGTCGGGGGGAGTGGTTATGGCGTAGGGTCTCTCACGTTCTCATGTGGTGTGTGTGGAAAGAAAGAAATAAAAAGGCATTTGGATGACTCAACAGTTCAGAACACTCTATCTTTATCGAGATTAGAGAATTGCTGTGGAGGATGGTTCGGCTTGTAATTTGTTTAGGGATTTGAGTTTTGACACTTTCATGGTGTCTTGACAATCATTGATATAGAAATGTTTCTCTTTGTTTTTTGTTTCCTTTGCTTACATTAATAAACATCTTCGTGTTTGACCCAAAAAAAAAAACGTTGATAGAGGTGTGACGGATAAAATCACACATCACAAATTCAAACCCAACTGGCGGCATGGAGTGAGAAGAGTTGAGAGTTAAAAAAAATGTAATACACTTCCTCAGGATGATGAAAATGCATTCCAAATATGTACTTGACATGTTGCCAAACTCTTGGCAGTTAACTCTCTTTCAATGAATAAATACTAGGTTGATTCAAATTATGGAAAAGTACAACATTGACACTAAGGCAAGTTTAAACGTAATTCTTTTTGTATTGCCATCAATTGGGATGCCCGTACTTCCAAACAAAAACTAAAATTTTATAATAAAGGATGCCAGGAGATAATTGATAATTGGTTAGATAAGATAAATTTTTGTCTTGATTAAAGTCACAATTCTGGCATTTTACACTTGATAAGATCTCAATCAATGTGTAATATATATAAAAGTATTGTGTCAGTAAGACATGGCTACACGCTAACCAATGTCGTTGTTATTAGCAGTACTGGTTCATGCACATACACTGGATCTGTTTGCACTAGTGTATTCACTGAATTTAATTTCTTGTCAATTTGTCAAAATTAAACACTATTTGCATTAAATAGTTAACATTCAACGACTTAAAAAGAAAATTAAAATATCTGTAGGCACAATGTCACTACATTTTTTTTTTTTTTGGTCAAACACGAAAATGTTTATTAAGAAAAGAAAAGGAAATAAAAAACAAAGATAAACATTCATATATCAAGGAATGTCAAGACACTATGAAAGTGTTAAAATCCAAATTTTTAAACAAATTACAAGCCGAATCCATCCTCCAGAGCAATTCTCTAATCTCGATTACAATGTCACTACATCAAGTTAAGGTTTTTCAATGCATTTAAAAAAAATGACCAAATTGGGAGTCAAGGATTATGCAAAAGGGATTAGATTTCCTCCATTTTTATAAAACGATTTTTTGATACCATCATTTTTGTTGAAAGACACCGTATTACCTATTTTCTAAAGTACACTATCACTTGTTGAAAAACGTCACTAATATAAATAAATAAAAAAACCACCACCAATTCTCTTCTCTCTTAGGAAACAACACCACGACTGCATTGCATTGCTCCACCACCACCTTACCTCGCCTGCCTGCCGGTTGGTCACACCCCTATTATTCTTCTTTGATTTTCTTTTCATTTGTTATTCTTTTCATTTTCTTTTTTTGTTTGCCCTTGAGCATATTTGTACAAATGAGGGTTTCCCATTCACAGGAACATGCATGAGGGCAAAGTTTTTTGCATGCCACTCCTACCCACTCGTGTGAGTGGGGAATTCTTGTTCGCATGAATATGTTCGAGGATAGAAAAAAATCAAGGAGAAGAGAAGAAGCAGGCGGGGTGGAGTGATGTCGGCGGTAAAGAAGAAGAAAAGATAAGAGAAGGAAAGGAGAACGAAAAAGAAGAACAAAAAAGAAGAAGAAGAAGAAGAACAACAACAACAAAGGAGAAGAGGAAGAAAGGAAAAATGGTAGCAAAGTGGTGTAGCCCGACGTCTGGAGGGGTGGTGCAGCTGGGCAGTTTGGTGATGGTGGTAAGAAAGAGATTATATTGAAAGTGTCCACAACACATAAATAATAATAATAATAATAATAATAATAATAATAATAATAATAAAAGAAAAAAAAAAGAAAAAAAAAGAGGATGGTGTTGTAAAAAAGTCGCTGCCTTTTTATAACTTTTGTATTTTCTTACTTAGTTTTACTAGGATTCAAAGTGGGGTTTTGAGATGCAAGTGAGAGCTAAATAAATTAATACATTCGAAAAATTACTTTGGCTATAAACCAAATGAAGAATTATCTGTGATACCACACATACCCATTGTCACCCCTATATTTCGTTCAATACTGTACTCAAGGGTCTGACAAATCACTCAAAGTTTCGACATTTCAGAAATCAAAAATTCTAACTGTCGAGGGAAATGGCGAGGAAAACAGCGAGGGAGGGGGGGTCGTCCATCTCCCTCGGGATGCGTATAGTAACTTTTCTTGCTTGCCCCCTTGTTTTCCTCGCCATTTCCCTCGACAGTTAGACCGGTTCTTGAGAAATTCTAAATGGTGAGGAAAGTGGTGAGGAAACCAGCGAGGGGACGGTGTGACTGCTCATTCCCTCGAGATGCACAATAACATGAATCTCGAGGTGAATGAGTGGTAAAACCCCTTCCCTCACTGGTTTCCTCGCCCTTTTCCTCGACAATAAGAAAGATTCTTCGCATTTGAATACAAAGCTACATGCCTGAAGGATACATCACACTAACTATCACAGTTCTCCTTTGATAAACCAAATTATTATAAGCCGGATGATGATGGTTTATTTATCATTTTTTCCCTAACATCCCTGTTTCCGGCTCCACGGATGAACAATAAATTTTCCATGAGGCTCCAAAGTTGATGTGGGTCAAGTGCAGGTTTCGATGAAATGATTTTGTTTTGTATAATAACATTGTAGCAACTCATGATGACATTTCGAAACAAAGAAGTACAGTTTCGCAACATTTATTTGTTTGATTTAAGTTGAACAAGTCCGTGGGCTAAACTTCGTCAAATAAGTGTGAGATTTAGGAAACAGAACATCGATACCGTGGGTGGGGGACGTGCCAAACGCATGATAAGTCCCTCTCTCGAGATCCTCGTGGGCTATTATTATCACTAATTTATTTATTTTTTTTTTCTTCTATTGACATAAGAAAGAAACAAGTCATTCTCTCCAAACCACACAACAAAACCTTCCATTCTTCTCATTTTCTATACTTCCCATTCAAACCCAATAGTCCATACCCACTCTTCTTCTCTGAACTTCTAATAGGTTTTCTTTATATACAGGTAGATATATTGACACCACCACCTAGCATTTTTACTACAACTTTTCTTCTTCATATCTTAGCTATAGCTAGATCATCTTCTTTGGTCATTTAGAGAGAGTAACAAAACAAAAAATTGAAGATGAAAACCAACAAGAAGGCTTCAAATCGCCTTAATGATAACTCGAGATCATCCTCATCCAAAGCGAATAATACTACCGCGAATGGTCATGGTGGTGGTAATTCTGGATTGATGAAAGCATCAGTAGTGGTATGCAAGAAAAGTCCTCAACACATCATTCTTGCGCGTCTAAGAAAGTATCTTCTCTATACCAAGCTTAGATCTCTATTACCACCTCAAGCACTGATACCTCCTCCTCCTCCTCCTCCTCCTCAGGTAATTAACAGCTCTCTCTACACCACTCACTTATGTAGCTGTGTACTAGTTTAAGACAACCACTATAAGAGTCATAGTGGTTGAATTAACATTCATATTTATTGGAGTTTTTGTCAGTTTTACAGGATTTTAGCCCATTTACAGATTGTAGCTTAGTGATATTTGGAAGATATAGAGTTCATTTATTATGTCAATAATATTAGCCAAAGCCAACTATTGTTTTGGAACATATAGATTGTCTCTAAGGCAAGATTTATGTTTTAGGAAGTATTCAAAATAGAAACTTTTAATTTTCAAAATATGACTCAATTCATAACTACAAATATTTGAGTTTCAAACTTTAGGAAGAAAATAAACATATATTATCTGTGTGCTGCTGCACTAAAAAAAAAAAAAAAAATCATTTGAAGCTACTCTCATTCGCGCATCTATGGTGTTCTTGATTGTGTTCATGACTAGGTCAAATTCATTTCTCTATATAATTTTCTAAATCGGTGTTTGGGTTTTCATGCAACAGGAAAGAAGTGCTAAAATTGCGGTTGAGGAAGCAACAGAGATGGACTTGGAACACCATGAGATCCCAGAAGATGACAGTGTGGTGGTGTTCGAGAGTGATGATGAAGAGGAAGAGACACCATTCATTCCATCGATCAAGATAAAAAAAATGGATGATTCTATACTGATCAACACTATAGTTCTCAAGGATGTTTGTTTAACTTCGGCTCTCTTTCGGATTCTAGAAGAAGAAAATTTAGATGTAGTGTTTGAAAATCAGTACAGAACTGAGAACAAAGTTGCTCATACAATTCAAGTGAGGTTGGAAGGTGAATACAACGTGGATGCCTTAGAGAGGAAGCTTTGTTTGTGGGCTAGAAAAATCACGTAGCTTTGCAAATCCTGTACTTGTTTGTTTAATTAATTCATAAATGTTGGTTGATCGAGAATAGATATAGGAAGTGCTCTAAAGTCTTGTATAATATGACTGATTTATTTAGTCTATTCAGTTTCTTTTTAACGATTCACCTAAGAATAACGAAAGACATATGGAAAATTCCATGAAATAATGAAATGTGGTGAAGAATATCTAGCAGTAAAATTAGTACATTGTGCTAGTCCCCATTGAGTGCATTCCTTGATAAGTCGAAGAGCAAGGGATATAGGCAAATCTCCACAAGTGGTGCAGGATGCATTACGAATATGTGCACATAGGCCAAAGGGGTTATGGTCGAGTGGTTAAGGCCGTGTGGGATTAGTCCCCACGTCCTTGCTTCGAGACCCTCCGGCGGCATCGTTTCTTTCGGGGTGATGTTGACCTATAGGTGGCACCTCGAGGATAGGTTACGGGATCCTATACAAACCCGGCTCAACTTCCAAAAAAAAAAAAAAAAAAAAAAATATGTGCACATAGCTGCAGGCTTTGGGACAAAGCATTGTATCAGGCTGCAGGGCTCTACTGGTGAATTTGGGCTACCGCATCTCTAATGGCCTCCAAAACCGGATCAATGGGTCTGAAGTCCTTGTGTTCTAGCTAGGTTCCAAGAAGTTGGATTAGGCTTATAATGGATGTAAAGGAAAAGGATACACTTCGCAATTTCCATTGTGTTTGGTTGAAATGAACTTTTATCAGATGTCTCTTCTGCGATATTCAATAGAATTAGAATGAATAGAGAAGATTTGCATAGCCTATGCTGAAGAATGACAAGCACTAATCGGAAATTTTTAAGGTGTAGTGTACTGATTGCACATTCAAATTTGTAAGAAAACTGAAAACCATAAACCAGTTTAGGCTGGACCTTAGTCAATTTTGGGTCTAATCCTAGTTCTTGATCTCAGCCTAGACCTCGAGACACCGGAGAACCCGGTATCCACTGATTTTGTTACACAGTATTTTAAAGTAGGTTATTGATAACTTAAACTTATAATTCATGTAATGTGAAAATTTCCAGCATTTATTCACTGGAACTCCAAAAGGGAAATGTTGACCTAATAAGTTGGTGGAGGCTGTGATAGTTGTGAACATGTTGTCAAGTTCGATTCTATGTTTTTTTGGTAAGTTTTAATTATTCTTTTACTGACTTTACAAAATAAATTTATGTGTTTATCCACGGTAATATTGTGTGAGTTTGCAGTATAATTATACTATTGGTATACCTAACCAGGGGTGGATCTAGGATTGCAGACAAAGGGGGGCAAACAATACACAACTATTTTACTATACAACTATTCAACTAGATAAATATACATGGCATGATTAATTCAACTATAGCTAGCAAAGGAAGAGCTTACCTTTTTGAGTTGGAGAAAACATAATTAAGCATAGTGGTATAAGATGAGAGTTGGCGAGAAGCAGACCTCTGCTTTCTTTCTAACTTTTCGGCGTTGAGGCAAACATAACAGTACAATCTAAGTCCAAGTAGTAGTAACAACAGTGTCTATTCTCTGGACCCTGGATGTAGAGATTTCTCCTTTTGGGCTAGTTCAGACGAAGCAGACAAACAACAATTTTTGAAATCTTAAATTTATAATTGTTTAATCTAAAATAAAGAGATTAGATAGATAGAAATTAAAAAAAAAAAAAATTGAAATGTATAATTTCCCTTCCCCCAATCCCAAACTCAATTAATGGTGGGAATTAAAATAGAGAGAGATTAAAAAAAGAAAAAGAGAGAGATGGTGGGTGGATAGATGAGAATTAGAAAAAGAGAGAGAGAGATTAAATAAAAGAGAAAGAGATGGAGTGAGATTGAGATTGGTGAAGGTGGAGTTTAAAAAATAGAAGACAAAATCTTTTTTTTATAAATGACTTTGAGTCAATAGCCAAGATTGTTTATAAAGAGGGACATTCTAAAAATTTAAAGGGGGGCAAGATGAAATATAAAAGTAACTTAATGGAAATTTTCAAAAATATAAGGGGGGCAATTGACCCCCTTATCCAACACATACATCCGCCCCTGTACCTAACAATGTATGTTGTAGTCCCACACCTACACTTTCACTTCCGCTTGATATGTGATTAAATTCACCATCTCCATAAATTTGAGCTTTTAGAGGGTTGAAAGTTTATCAAATAACATCACAATGAAAATGCATTTGAATATGATGATCGAAGGCGTTGTGGTCGTCATTGGTAAAGAGCAAAGGAAAACATCTTCATTGATAATTATCCTCCCTTTTGTCGCCACTTTCTCACATCACTTTGTAGTTTGCTCAATGATTCCTTGTTATCTTCTCCTCCTTCCTATATTTTAGACCTCTACCACAATTACCGTGATCATCGATTAGGGTTGACAGTGGGGTAGATTTTCATGGATATCCGACTCGAATGGGGCGGATTTGGATATGCCTAAATAGATATCGAGGCGGATTCGGAGATCCAAATGGTATCATTCACAGATTCGGGACGGATATGGATTTGGCCATATCCGCCACGCGGATATCCATTTATATTTGTTATTTTACTAAAATACCCTTCCCTTAAGGAAAAAAAACCCTAAACCTAAACGAACCCATCTCCTTCCATCGCCACTATCCATTCTCTAACGTGGTGACGACGACGATTGCAAGTACTTCCCTTCTTCTTCTTCTCTCGGTCGATCTCTTGATCTCTCTCTCAATCAATCTCCCCCGATCGATCTCTCCCAATCTTTATCTCATTCTCTCATCCGATGTCTCTCTCTTTTTATCTTACGATTTCTTGATCTACTATTTTGTTCTCTCAATCTATCTCTTTCGATCTTTCTGCAATCTCTCTGTAGCTCTCGATTCTTTCAATCCATTTCTCTCGCAGCAAATTAGGAGAATTAGGTGTTCAAAGGAGAATTAAATCAGATTTAATTCTTAAATTGGATTTGATGATTGAAGTTTTGAAATTGAAGATGTTGAAACAGATTTATGCGAGAGAGAATCTAATTGAAAGAAGAATAAAATCTGATTTCATACTTAATTTGATTTTCCAAGTAAATAAAAAAGAATCTTATATTTGATTTGATAATTGAAGTTTTGGAATTGAAAATGTTGATGACTAAATTGTTTGTAGGTTTATCAATAGGAGTGTACTGAACATGTGGGTAGTGTTCATGGGCAGCGGGCGGGGATTTGTTAACCACCAGAAAAACCACTATATAAACGGTTAATCGGAAAGGGACAAATATCCGCCAATCCGTACAGAGCAGGGATAATTCTTAAAAAATAATAATAAACGGTTATTTGAGACAGATTCAGGGATCTGCAGTCCTTGACAGGGCGGAGACGGATTTGCCCAAATCCGGCCCCATTGCCATCCCTACCACTAACAAGCCACCCTCATCACATTTTAATCACATTTTAGTAAAATGGAGGTGGAAAAGAAAGGGTGTCTTAATCCAAGTATAGGGCACCTTTGGCGACCACCATAGTTTCTGTTGTTCAATTATTAAATAAATTTGGAATGTTTTGAGGGTGTTCTTATTAGCAATGATTTAGAGATAAGATTAAGCTCTATAGTCTCCCCCCAAAAAAACAACATTTTGAGTTATGTACGTCACTTGCACTCTACTCCACCACCACTATCTATTACAGGTGTCGTCTTACACTATGTTTTTGGATAGTTTAACAGAGCTTATGGTTCACATGAATACATGATAGACATCCAAAAAAAAGGAAAGTGCTTAAGGTGACCCACCTTAGTTTTAGGTTTTAAATAGTGTGGTTGTGGTGGTCTTATTTTCATTCATTCTGAAAACATGGTTGATGAGGTAGCAAAAGAGATGGACTCTGATGAAGGTAGCAATGTGGTAATTGAGATTGATGATGTAGAAGAAAATATCACATCAAAGCCATTTGTTCCATCCATCAAGATAACCAAAATGGAGGATTCCGTATTGATCGAGGCTATAGTTCTCAAAGATGCTTGTTTAACTTCAGTGCTATTTCGGATTCTGGAAGAAGAAAATCTGGATATAGTGTTTGAAAATCAGTATAGAACTGAGACCAAAGTTACTCATACTATTCAAGCGAGGTTGAGAGCTAATTATAGTGTAGATGATTTGGTGAGGAAGCTTCGTTCATGGGCTATAGGCTATAAAAATTAGGTAGCACGTACTGAATTCATGTAATTTGTGGTTTGTTTCAAAATGTTGGTTGACTGAGAATCAATAGAAACTAGTTTATCTGTTCAATTTTCCTTGATGTATATATACAGAAATAAGGGCTAAGACATCAATCCGGACCAACCCAGACCAGTATGGTTCTTAACCGTTTGTTTAACTTCAGCACTCTTTCGAATTCTGGACGAAGAAAAACTTGATGCAGTGTGTGAAAATCAGTATAGAACTGAACAAAGTGGCTCAGACCATTCAAGTGAAGTTGCAACCAGATTAGAGAGGAGGCTTTGTACATGGGCAAGAAAAATCATAAAGCTTTGCAATTATGCAATAGTACTTGTTGGTTTATCTCATGCATGTTAGTTCATGGAGAGTCTTTATTTTCAGTACAAATTTTTTTTTTTTTTTTTTTTTGGAAGGCGAGCTAGATTTTTAAGGATTTCATAATCTATCAATTAGGCGACCTATAGGTCAACACCCAGTAGAAAGTAACCATGCCGCAGGTGAAATTCGAAGCTAAGACGTGAAGGACAAACTCACACAGCCCTAACCACTAAGCCATAACACCATTGGCTAGTACATTCCATAATATGATTGAAACTGTTTGTGCATAGAATTGAATTCTCAAGAAAAATTTAGTGTATGCAATTCATTTGTAGTATCATAAGCAGGGTTTTTTTAATCCATTAACCCCTCCCATCCGAAATGTCGTCGGTAGAGTTTGATACTTAGACTTGTGATTCCAAACAAAGTTGTACCCCATTGGCTTATAGTCGAGTTCAGATCTCAAGTTTTGTTTTTTTTAGTGTATATGTATATGGGAATTGAATATTGGTTTGGGGAAGCACAAAGCCAACCAATGCCTTCAAAAATTGAAATGGATGACAATCTATAGTAACTGGTGGTTTGTATCCACTTGAGACGTGTTAATTAAAAATGAATAAATTATAAAAAGCTAAAAATATTGGAGGGAAGACTTGGTTAAATATATATTAGTTTTTCAATCGAATTGAATTGATTTTTAATTAACTTAATTAGTTCTTCTTCACATGCTTTATTCGATGAACTCACCATGAATTTATATTAAAACAATCTATGTCCTCAATACGTTTCAAGAAGAATATAATGTAATTTTATATTTTCAGCAATCAGAGTGACTTATATTTTCAGCAATCAGAGTGACGCAGCGGAAGCGTGGTGGGCCCATAACCTACAGTTCCTAGGATTGAAATCTGGCTGTAATAAAATTTGTTGGTCAATTTTTATTAAATTTTTTTTTTAATTTATTTATTTCCACTTGTGAAGTCCTTTCATATTAGATTCAGCTGAATAGGACATCTAAGGGGGGTGACTTTTGATTTTTTAATTTTTTTTGGAATTTTTTTTATTTGCCGATGACGCCATTTGGCTTCACCCCTTTCTTCTTTTTTTTGTTTCCTCTATCTATTTATTGCGAGATCGACAACCGTCCCGCTTCCTCCTCTCTTTTTCTCATTCCATCTCTATTTGATTTATTTTCTTTTCCCACCATCGCCACAACCATCAACAACTCCAACCTCTTTTGTCTGCTTTGAGAAAGAAGAAGGTTTTTTTTAAAGTATTTTCTCGAATTGAATTCGTATATCGAGGTTTTGTTTTGTATTTTATTTATAAATTTTTTCTAAAGATACGTGAAAATTTTGGTCCATTAGTTTTTCCTCAAGATACATGTTTGTATCTCGAGATTCATCTGTGAATTATTGTTTGAAGAGTATTTTGATAATCAACGTGAGCATTTTGACGGCCAACGCATGTTGACTACTAGTCCTGAAGGAGACTACAGTAATGATTAAAGTTGGGGTATCCTCTAATTAACTATTTTTATAGTAAAAATTGAAAATAACCCAATTTTTTTTTTTGTATTCAAAATTAAATTTTGCCCCTTAACTTTATACACCAATTTGGTTTGTCTCTATATATTTATCTTTTATGCTCCTACAAAGTACCTTGTTGGATCCATTTTTCTCCTCCATAGATAGATGAAGTTTTATTTAACAATTGGTGTTTTGTATACATTTATGTAGTGTTCAAATTTTAATAAAAATTATAATTAATTATTATATTTATTAATTAACTATGATTCATTCCTCCGCCGCCCTTCAATAAAAATTATGACTCCGTCAATGACTAAAAACTTAACCCCATTGACATCCAATAAAAACAAGAGCAACCCTTCCTTCCGCGTGCAAGCAAAACCATTCGATAGGGGCTCGCGAGCTCCTCGTGGGCTCTCCTTCGCCAACTTGTTTTACTTAAAAAAAAAAATAATAATAATAATAATAAAAAAAAAACCTTTCACCAAACACTCATCACGTCTCTTTAAAAAATACAACAATCACCCTTCCCTCTCTACACTTAACCAACCCACCATCAAATATAAATTATACCATTCATTTGTTTCAAAATTTGTAGTCTCTCCATTTCTCTAAACACAAACTCATACACAGAAACAAAAGTTGGAGGAGATGAAAGACATGAGGAATGCTAAGGTTGTTTCAAGCTCACATAATACCTGCAATCTCAATGGGGTGAGAGCAATATTGATATGCAAGAACAGCTCTGAAGAACGTATCCTTCGCCGTGTCAGAGAACACCTTCTCTATGCTAAACTTAGATCTCTTTTACCACCTCTTGATCAGGTAACGCCACTTAACTGTAATACTTCCATATTTGATTTACAAATATTTTCTCAAAACTGAATAGGATACAATGAACCTTTATCAAACATACTAATCACACTATGATGCAATAGGAAAGAGATGTTGAAGATATGTCTAAGGAAGCAACAGAAGTTGAGTTAGAGCCTGAAGAGTTGCCACAAAGAGATTCCGACGGTGAAAGTGCTAATGCACACCACCAAACTAGCTTGCAGAGCAATGATGAACATAGAGAAAATAATGCGGTATACAACATAGAGGAGGATGAAGAAGAAGGTACATCAAATCCATTCATGCCATCAATCAAAATAAAGAGAATGGATGGGTCAATATTGATATGTTCAATCGTTGACAAGAACTTAGCATTAACATCGGCTTTATTTGGTCTTCTTGAAGAAGAAAAGCTTGATATAGTGTTTGAAAATCAGTACAGAACCGAAACAAAAGTGGTTCATACGCTTCAGGTAAATAATCCATTTGCACTAGATTTCTACTTATATGTTTTTCTAAATATGTTTGTACAAGTATAAGCTAGGTGGACGGTTTTCTGATTTATATGAACTTAAATGGGATTTGCAGGTGAAACTGCAACCAAATTACAACATAGATGCATTGGAGAAGAGGCTTTGCGCGTGGGCTGGGTGTTCAATGTAGGCAGTTCGTTGTTGTTCGACTCCAAGAGCTCTTGCATCTCTTTGGTGATTGCACAAGATGCACACACAAGTTTTCATCGATTTGTACGTGTTGAAAGCAGAATTGTGAATCAAGTTGATATATTTTTTGTCCCCTTTTTAGGTATATATTTACCATGTTGGTGATTTGAAATCATAATGGTTTTATTATTTGATTAATTCAGGTGCATGAAGGTTTTATTTTTATGTTTCATTTCATTGAGAAATCTTTTAGAGATAACGGTTGACTCCAAAACCAGTTTAAGAGGGAAATTTTTATGTTGTTTAAGACAGTATCTTCTCTATACCAAGCTTGGATCTCTATTACCACCTCAAGCGCACTGATACCTCCTCCTCCTCCTCAGGTAATTAACAACTCTCTCTACACACTCACTTACACTACACCAAATTGACACTTTTGTAACAACTCTAAAAACAATATCACTTTTGAGATGTTACAATTCACCAAACAATTTCAAATCAAAACTAAATTTAGTCCAAAAAATTAAAAACAGTAACACAGAAAAAATGATACAATAAGTTGGATCACCATGAATAGTATCACTTTTATAACCATATTCTTCATAGTGATACTATTATTGTATCATTTTGTTTGTGAAAATGTGTAAAGTTGTTAGGTGAAAAAGGATCTGCAGTCCTTGACAGAGCGGGGACGGATTTGCCCAAATCCGGCCCCATTGCCATCCCTACCACTAACAAGCCACCCTCATTACATTTTAGTAAAATGGAGGTGGAAAGGAAAGGGTGTCTTAATCCAAGTATAGGGCACCTTTGGCGACCACCATATTTTATGTTGTTCAATTATTGAATAAATTTGGAATGTTTTGAGGGTGTTCTTATTAGCAATGATTTAGAGATAAGATTAAGCTCTATAGTCTCCCCCCAAAAAAAACAACATTTTGAGTTATGTACGTCAGTTGCACTCTACTCCACCACCATTATCTATTACGCAAATTTCCTATAAACCAGATTAGCGAGAATGCAATAAATAAATGAACACACAAGTATTTACATGGTTCACCCAACTTGGGCTACGTCCACGGACTGCTACAAAACTTTACTTAAAGGAAATAAATTGTTTACAAACACTCACAACTCACGACCAACAATCCAATTACACCCGAGAAAATTACTCTCAATTTTTCTTTCTCTCACAAGTTTAATTCTCTAAGCTTTTACTCACTCTATTATCTGAGGAGGAGATATGCTTCTCTTTGCAAAGAGAAGAATGGTTGGAATGAGATGATGAAAAATGAGGAGGGGGAGAGGCCTTTATATAGGCTTCAAATGAGGTGGATGGATGGTTGCAATTAATTGGGTAGGCATCAACCACCATCTTGTCACCGTCCATCCACTAGTCTCCCATTTTTTTT